>WMED01004403.1:0-20762 GCA_019650415.1 Pipa parva
CCCCTGGTGGGTGAGCGCTCACCAGATGCTTTCAGATAAAGCACTGTTGTAAAATCAAGGATAAGTCCTTCTTCACTGCTGAAACTGAATCCCCAACTCCAGTATATGGAAGGAAACACAATTGACAATAGATGTAAAATTGTAAATACAACATTTAATGCACAGTAGTAACTTACACTGAAGTTAATGGTGCAGCGTTTTGTCAAGGTGTCCCAAAATTACAGGTGTCAGTCAGTCTCTATCTCAACGCGTTTCGCCGATATAGAACTCGGCTTCCTCAGGAAAAACACTTTCTCCTATAAATGGTAATACACTAGGGGTTCCCCCTGTGTCTCTTTCATTCTCTTACCAGCGCATCCACACATCTGCTCCCTAAGCAGAATCTTCTACAGTTGTACCTCGTTAAGGGATAAGAGGGTGGACTATCCCTGTGGATTGCAAACTGGACTTTTAAATAAGGTTATTGGACAGTACATGGACTTTTTATTCTTTTAAAAAATTGAATTGAGTGGTATATTGCATTTTCTTGTATTGGTTTTGGGGCGCTGCACTGGTATATTCTGATTTATTATGAAAGATTTGGGGGGTTATTCACTCAACTGTCAAATTCGCAAACAGCGGATTCCCATAGTAAATCCCCTATAATTTCCCCACTGTAAAGTCGCAACAATTTTTTAATGTTAAGATTGCGACAATTTTCCCATAATAAAGTTGTGGCTGCGACAATATTCTTATTTTACAGATGCTACTGTAACAGCAGCCTATTGCAACTGTCTTTATCTGGAGAATTCGCACCTATACGCAACAATTCGGACTTTAGTAATAACCCCCTTGGTGTGCATGATGACCCCACATTGTCCCATATTTTCCATATTTGATCTCTCTTTTTCTGAGCATCTTGCTGTCATTTGTAATGGACACATCAGACATTTAGAGATGCCTGGTTGGCATCATGATGTCCCCTACAATTACTATTTAAGTCTTGTTAGGTGTGGATTCTCTTTATTTTTAAATTCTCCATAGGAAATGGATAAAACATACAGAGATACATTTAGTAGCAATGGCAACCTTGTGTGTGATTTTTATGGTTTGTTTTGGAGAACATTGTGTTTGTAGACAGTTGTTACAATGCTTGCTACAATGCCCTACATATGTTTGCTTATTTTTAGTCCTGTACGCTGGCAGTATGCTCGCCCTGGTTCCACCATGATGTGGCAGTGGGAGTTTTAAATGTAGCCTCATTCTAATGTTCAGCTCTTAAGCTTTACTATTCTTTGTGAGCTAAGATGTGTACTGCTCCAGTTCCACCCTTTTCTAGTCTGCTGCTGTTTAGTGCCAAGATTTTTGTTACATCCACTGCTGTCCACCTCTTTTGGAGATCCAGCAATTCTGGTGTATCCATGATAGGTTTAAAGAAGCTCATTAGATAACAATTTTTGGGATTACCTATGCAAACATTGGTGCATATCAGTACAACAAGGTACCAAGCCAGGGTCGGATCAGAACTTGAGGGAAATCCTCCATCTTTTGCCACTGTAGCTACAGAAGGATTAAAATAATAATAATAAAAAAAAACCAATTCTGTATATTCACTTTATAGTGTACTGTAGCTGCGATGAAGTAAACCATTGCAAATTGTTATGTAGTACTATCTGAGTGCAGTCAAATAGTAGCGCATCTGTCACTAAGTGGTGTCATCTTCTCATGAATGTCTCTAAAGAAGACAGTGCCACCATAACTTCCTTTTATTCTGCATAAATGAAAATGTACTGTATTATCAATAAGCTTGGATTGTCATAAGAAAGAAGAATGCCACAATTTTGGCTGATGGAGAACAGTCACATTAATTAGAATTGTTTTTACATTTATTTCATTCGTAGACAATTCCTAGTTCATGATGCCACTTGGTCACCACATCTTCTGTCACCAAAATAGCAACGGGAACCCTGCCCAATTCGCCACTTTCAGTTTCAGTAAAACCCGTGTATTGATGGCACTACTGTGCCTTGGACAAATTGTCACTTCCATGCATGATGAATACTCAGAATCATCACTTTGAAGAATATAATGGTCTTTGATGAATATGATAAATTGCCACAGTGGTGAATTATTGAAAATGAATGCATCTACAGAGTTATTCACTCTTTGCTAAAAATGCCCCTTGGTTGTAGCTGGCAAAGAGAATCAGTACCTTGTGCATAAATTAAACAATAGCTGCACAACAGGTGTCCATTGTGTGTCCCGAATCATCAGCCATTATCAATGCTAACAGACATAATGGGATTTATAACTACAGATAATTGCAGAACATTACAGATATAATTGTTTGTATGTGTATTTTTATTTATAAAGCGCCACTAGGTTATGCAGCGTTGTACAACTGCTGCCATTACAGCCCACTGCAGCTGCTAATATTAGTGTCATTTACATTCTGCTTACAGCGGCAAAGGTAGAAATGTACAGCTCCTACAATCACTATTCTGTTCTCAATAACTACTGTGGAGATATTCCACTGTAAAATGCGCTTCCTTACAGCCAGTTTTGTTTATCCTTCTCCCAGTAGCAGCTGCACAAGCACTCCAGTGCCAGCTCTCATTACTAAATTTCTTCTGACCCTGCACATCCAACATTCAGTGAATTGCTATTCATTCCATAACATTCTCAGGATGCTGCAGGCTTTTCTCCTACATACAGAATCCAATCTGGGGGTTTTGGTCATAATTGTTTATGCTAGTTTATTGATTGGATCAGGAACCAGTGATTTTTGTGTTCGGGTGCCTTTTCTTTAGACTTTGTTCCTTCTGCACTTCTTGGATTTGCTATTAATACTCCAGGCACATGTTGTAACACCATGTTCTCTATTGAGGACCAGATATCTTTATAATGCCCTTTAAACGTCCCTATCAGAACCTGCAGCATGGGGGCTCCATGAGACAAGATGGCTGCTGTGTCCCCTGTGCCCTCTGATCTGGACTTAGTACCCAACCACAGTCCAAAGTTTCTGACCCACCCCCAAGAGATCCAGTGTCCTTATAAACAGGAGCTTCAGGATAACTCATCCCATTTTGCCTAGCAGGAGGGATAGCTAACTGCCTGCAAAGAGAGACTTTCTTGGAGGAATAGGAAACAAGAACTTCATCTGATCCCAAGATGAGTGACCAAGCCATAAGCTTTCTAAAGGACTTTTTGGCAGGTGGTGTCGCAGCTGCCATCTCCAAGACTGCTGTGGCCCCCATTGAAAGAGTTAAATTGCTGCTGCAGGTGAGCTCAGCATGATAAGTAAGATTCTCTTTTCACATATGGATTATATGGGAACAAAAATACTGTACAATAGGATTTGAGATTATGTGATGCTTAATAATGGCTCTTTTATTTTACAACAATTTCCAGAATAACTGGTGGTTGCAAGCATGCTGGAAGCTGCAGTTAAGCAACAGCTATGAAGCATCAAAAATAGGATGATGTTAACAGGAAGGAGCTAACAATTTTTCAGGAATTAGATTTTATAGTATCACTAGCATCTATTGTTTTTATAAGAATGATTGCAGCCAGCACTGTTGGTGGCTTTAAGCTACCCTGAACTGATCAACCTATTATCCAGGGACACAGGGCAGGTACACTCTTCTGGCAAGCAAGATTTTCGGTAGATACCTGTCTTTATATTTAGATATGATCTGGTCAGCTTACATTAAACTTAATAAAAGTAAATGATGCTGACTCAAAATTACAGAAAGTTTCTGCTATTACTGCTGTTATTAAGCTCCCAGAAAGATGCCCATGAGAGTGCAACAAAAATAATTATTCTTACTGACTGATGGATTAAATAAAGTCACAAGATGACCCCGTCTACTCTTACTGCTCTAGATATTAAACGACAGGGTTAATGCTAAGGAACTTGTGCCAAAACAGGCAGGGATTTTATTTTGAACTCCAGTCTTGGGGAGGGCTGTCAATGACTTTCTCCAAGCAGCTTTGAGTGACTAAATATGGATGGTATCGTGTGTGTGTTCACACATGGTCAGAACTGGACTTCTTCCCATTAACTGTTTTTAGAACACACTCATGACAAGACTGAACTGGAATCACTTAGCTCACATGTCACATCATTATCACTTTGAAAATGTTAGTGTCTCATATCACCTATGATTTTACAGTGAATATACATTGAACAAAGACTCCCATTTAGATTGTAAGCTCTATAGGGCAGAGACCTTCATCCTCCTGTTTTCATCACTACCTATCCTTATCATTCTATGCTTGTCATTTACTTCACTTGCATTACATTTTAACACTTTTCCAATGTCTGTATTATATTTGCATTGTTGTAATAACATTAGCAGTTTATTTTGAATGTGATGAAGTTCCATGTGCATGATCATGTACTATACAGTCTATGTCTGTACTAAAAGAGAGAAAGAAAGGTAAAAACATGGATATTATTCTGCATGACCATATGTGATATGTTTGAGTATTATGCAATAGATACTTTTGCCTCTAAATTAATATACCGTACATAAAATACATGTCTATACAGAGTTACCCAGCATAAAACCCCTTTTATTAAAGTATTTCAGTGCAGCCAGGTGTGTATGGACCACAAAGGCAGAGGCAGCAGCTAATACCAGGTTGCTGGTTGAAAAGGGCACAGAGAAAACCCTCAACTGCTGGAAATAGGTTATTTCCAGTAAAGTCTTAGTTGGGTGGAGTGTATGGTTTGCACTGGGGTCCATACCAGTGGGGATTAAAATATGAATGTATAATTGTACTATCAAAATAAATAATGTTGCAATATAACTAAGAGCTTACAACTATCAAAGTCAACTTCAATGTTCATATACTTATATTATGAACCTTGTCCAATGTTTAGTACATGAGGCAGATAGAGAGGTAATGAATTACTTCATACAAAAATGATTGAATAGGCCATCCTGGTCCACAACTGTAGGGTAGTGTGTTGAAGAACAATGATCATGTATTTATCTGGTATTATGCCTGGGTTCCAACACACTGACCCAATCATGCACCATGTACTGCCCCATGGATGTTCACTGCCTATTGGAAGGCTAATACATAGCACAACAGGACAGTACACCACAAAATAATACTCTTTTCTACAGTTATTAACAGGTTAGTATTTACACTGATGGCTGTCTGGCATTAAAACTTTAAAATAAAAATAATATAAAAATACTGTTGCACATCTATTAACAATCCAGTACTGAAGTTGAGTAACCCATAGCATCTAATCATCAGTTATAATTCACTGGTATAGGGGAGCTAGACTGATGGAGATCAATCTCTAATTCAGCGGTTCTCAACCTGCCTTTAGCCACGACCCCCGTGACGACATCATCACACTGGATGTATCAGGTTGTGGGCGGACTCTGGATGGAGACGGATAGAGCAACGGTGTCTCTTTGGTCTTAGGTGACAACCAAAGTGGTCGTGACCTACAGATTGAGAACCTCTGTTCTAATTGATTGTTATAAGTTATCTGACCTTGGTAGACCTTAGTAGGTCTTTAATTTCCCCATTGATATATTCCCTTGACTCCAGAAACTCTAGTTGCTGTATAAAGGCAAAATGAAAGGGATGGAAAGTCACTGCCTTCATTAACCTTGCAAACCTAAAGGACTCATATAGTGGGAAAGAGAAGTGAAATCTGTTAGAAGCTGAGTAATTGCCATCATGAAGATCAGTTGTGATACATCATTGTAGAGTAATAGTCAATTTGTAGAGGAATTATAGATCTTATCTTATTCTCAAGCACTTTGTCCACAACTTTCTCCACAACTTTCTCCACTTTACAAAGCTGCTGATAAAATCTAATGGTAATTTCAGGTGTTCAGCTATACATATGCAACACAACTGCAAATAACAAACAAAAATGTTGTGTTGAGGGGTCAGCAGAGATTAACTTTGTTGTTATGGGCAGTTCTTCCTTAAACAAAATTGCCCTAAAAAAGTGTAGTGTGGCCCCAACCTAAAGGGGGACTATTATAAAAATATTTAACTAATATGCAACAGCCTTTAATTCATTAATTTCTAAAATAGCCTTTTTTCTTTTCTCTTTTTGTTTTTTTGCCATTGATGGGAAAATTTATAGAAAGCTGCAACATGTTATGCTGTGTCTTGCCCCCTTTATTTTTTAATACTTTTAATAACTGGCAAAAAAAAAAAATCTGTTTCCAGTGAGATTAAGGGGGTTATTGACTAAAGTCCAAATTGTCTCATAAAGGTGTGCATTCGCTACTTCCCCATATTCAGGTATTCAGCAAACTCTGCGATGTAGCGAATTCGCCAGCTAATGACGATCACTACACAATAGACTGCTGCTGATGCGGTTGCAGCCTTACTATGGGAATTCTGACGCAGTAGCAGATTTGCTATGGGGATCTGCTGTTTATCCAGTAAGTAGTACAGAATCAGAAGGGGTTATTTATCAAAGTGAGAATTCAACTGTCGAATACCCATCACTCTGGGTTGGTACGCTCCAACTCCTACTCTCTGATTCACTAAACAGAGAATTCCCATAGTAGAATTGTGACTGCATCAATAGCTGTCTATTGTGTAGTGTGCGACCGTTGTAAACAGGCAAATTTGCCACATCCCAGAGTTTGCTGAATACCCCAATATGGGGAAGTGGTGAATTTACATCTTTTCCCAACAATTCAGACTTTGATATATAACCCCCTCAGGGTTTTTTCTCCTCCTGTAATGAAGAGAGCGGTTACTGTATATTCTAATCAGTGACTCATTGTGTATCAGACTGGTGTTGTCTTTAAACAAGACAAGATTTACTGAAGGAACCAGATTAACAAATCATTAAATATCACTAAACCTGTTGAAGGAAATAAGACTGTGAAAATAATATCTTGGTGGATTTTTATTTGTAAACTGATGGCTTCACTTTAAAGAAAGGTTTGTTTCTCTATCCTGCAACAGGCCACCAGTAGCCATTTACTTCAGTAACCTGAATATGGTGCCAGATTCCTGCCATTGGAAAGCATATATAGGCTTTCACTTCTGGCTGGAAAATGCATAGTAACATTTGCTCAGTTGAAGCTTCATGTTCCTTATACGGAATGTGTGAAGACAATTCTGGTATTGAAAGTGGAATGTATTGTGACAATTTCCTTACTTATATTGCATTATCCACCATTCTCTTCTTCATTTGGAGATCCTCATATGCATGGGTTTCCCTATAAGTACTGCAATGGTTCTAAGTGGTTGAGCAGACGTTCTCAATCATTTCTCATCTTGACCTTGAATTGTCTTACATTCTACATGCTGGAAACATGCATGATTTCTGGCAGCATATCTGTTTGCCAACATACCACTCTTAATATAATACTCTTTATAGTTACTGTAATAGAGCAGGGAAGTGTTTCATTGGCAGGTAGCAGTCATCTCAATGACATGGTTCTTCACCAATTAGGATTCCAATCTTATCATAGGTATCAGTCTCTATTTGGCTGGATGGAGAACATTGGGCAGTAGCATATTACAGATAAGGGCATAGCTGAAAGAGGCCATTTATTTTTTAAGAAAAAAATATGTTGTTTGTGATTTTACACAGAATATCATAATACTTTTTTTGTCTTAATACTTTTTTAGCTTACATTTTGCCTGTTCCTTCTTTAGCAACACAGCAAATTCTTCTCACTTTATGACTGATATACAGGCTATATTTTTAAAAGCATGGAGCACTAGACAATAAAGATTTAGGAAGTGCCAAAGAAAGCCAGCTGTACTCTTCAGTGCCAGTGTGTTGTCATCATTACTAGGTTCCACTGCTGCTCAATGTGGCCATGGTCATTAGAGTAAATTGTTGAAGTGATTACTGTTGTCTACATTAGGCAGTGCTCACAATGGCACTACTCCCAGAACCAATGATCAAAAAAGTAAGTGGCAATCAAAAGGCCCTCTAGCTCCCTGGTTCCAGGTTTAGTTGCTCCCCTACTCATACACAAACCATCTGCACCTTGCTAATGAACTCTCCCCTTCAAGGGGGAGCAGACCAACACTGTTTTTCAACTGACATTAGTGTCAATGCTCAGAGGACTTGCAGCTGTTTCGCTGCTCTCTTCAGGTATTATTCTCAGTGTCATTAGAATTTTCATTGTCACACATCCTAATAATTCCAGGGGTCTGAGAAAACAGCTATCAGATAGGGCAGCAGAGGTGGACCAGGACTTTTGAAGTTCTTATATTTAAAGATCTGTAAATCTCCACAGAGATTTGGAGTCCTGGGAACTTTTCTCAGCTTTTACCAAGTAACACATAAGTCACATGGTGTGAATGGTGCCAGAAAAAAGTTAACTGTAATATACACCAGTACCACTAGGCTAAGGCAGGAGTGCCAAATGCTATTTTGTCACTTTTGTATTGCTTTCTAATTGATTTTCTGTTACAATCTGCTATTAGGTCCAGCATGCCAGCAAACAAATATCAGCTGAAATGCAATACAAAGGGATCATAGACTGTGTGGTCAGGATCCCAAAGGAACAAGGAGTCATTTCATTCTGGAGAGGCAACCTTGCTAATGTCATTCGTTATTTCCCCACCCAAGCTCTCAACTTTGCCTTCAAAGACAAGTACAAGCAGATCTTTCTTGGAGGAGTAGATAGGCATAAGCAGTTTTGGAGATTCTTCGTTGGTAACCTGGCCTCTGGTGGAGCTGCTGGTGCTACATCCCTCTGTTTTGTTTACCCCCTGGATTTTGCCAGAACCCGTCTAGCTGCTGATGTGGGGAAAGGTCCAAGTCAAAGAGAGTTTACTGGCCTTGGAAATTGTATAGCCAAGATCTATAAGTCAGATGGACTTAAAGGCCTATACCAAGGCTTCAATGTGTCTGTTCAGGGCATTATCATTTATAGAGCGGCCTACTTTGGTGTATATGACACAGCCAAGGGTGAGTAAAAATGAAATGTGTTAGTCTGTGCAGGTTATTGATTAAAGCCCGAATTGTTGCGGAAATGTGTAAATTCACTAGCTAAAGACATCACAATAGACTGTTACTGTTGCAGTCATGACGTCATTATTTTAGCTGATAAAATTCACTTTATTATAATCTTTAAAGTTGCCTTAAATTACCAGTGACTCTTTTTAGACGTAAAGAGATATGCTGTAAGGATGTACCAGATGATTGAAACAAGATGCCTGCCACTTCTGGAAGTTCTTGAGGGAAAAAGATGTGAAAAAAATGATAATAAAATAGTAACATAGAAGCATAGTTTATAAGGCTGAAAAAAGAGACACGCCCAGTCAGTTCAGTATGTTTTCCTGCAATGATAAAATTATCCTTATCTACTAACTGAAATAACTCTTTAATGAAACATCTACTTTACATTGGAATATTACTGTTAAAATCCAAATTAAAGAGGTACAAGATCACTAAGGACATTTATTAAATTGTTCCTTATAGAGAAAGGGTTTAATCCAAAACTCTCAGGGGGTAATTCAGCATAGTGCGAAGTTATCTCCGGATCCTTTGCATCACTTTGCAGAGGCTGTTATGCACTCGCTGATCTCCTGTCTTGCGAGGTGACTGGAGTGGTGTTGCTGAGACTGGAATCCCTTTAAATTGTTTGCTGATCTGCGTGTGCAGGACATCAGCAAGTGCATAACAGCTTCTGCGAAGTGATGCGAAGGATCCGGAGGTTACTTTGCACTATGCTGAATTACCCACTCAGTCCTTAGTAACTTGATTTGGAATTCACAAACATTTGGTCATTACTCTCACATTTGTAGCATACATTAGTGAAATGGTGTTGTTTTAAAAACTCTACCATTTATTCCATTTAAAACAAACGACGTGGGTACTGTTTCCACCAGTTCTATCAATAAAGTCTATTTTAACTATAAGTTAGTACTGGTGCTACAGTTACCAACAGTTTAATAAGAGATAACCTTAAATTAATATTACGCACTACATTTTTTTACATTGAAGTAGATTAATAGGCCATTGTATTGCTGAAAAAATGTACAGTTAATGGAGCAACTGCAGTATTATTCCAATTCCAACTTCTGAAATTCTGTAGAGGCAGCTTTTATATCTCAGGTATTTGCAAACTGACAACTGACGCCACTTCAGTGACAGTAGCCATTCCATTTACCTGCATTCTCTATATCTGAGGCTGCTCAGCTTGAATTTGCAAATATAGCCAAAATGCTTATGCTTTTCTGAAAGCGATGTGTGTTAAAAACAACAAGGTTTATTAAGTGCCCATTGTACTTTTTCAATTATTTGATTTTTATTTTGCTTTAAAAGGACAGCAGTCCAAAAAAGTATGATTTTTAGCTTTACAAATGCGACATTCTGGGGTACTTCATGAATATGTATTAAGCAGAGCTCCATAGAAAGGCAATAGCACTGAGTGAGGTTTGTTTAACCACTACCTACGACATGGCTGCTATCAGTAAAGAGGAAAACAGACTGAAATAAATAACATTCATGAAATCAACTGCAAAGATAATTGGGGTAATTCGTCAAGGTGTGAACTCACCTTGCGATGCTTCGCCTCAGCTCGCACAGACTGTTATGCACTGGTTGATGTCCTGCATGCGGACATCAGCGAATGGTTTAAAGGGATTCCAGACTCGGCGAGGCTCGCGAGGTTCAACTCCAGTTGCCTCACAAGACTGGAATCCCTTTAAAGCGTTCGCTGATCTCCACGTACAGGACATAAGCCAGCGCATAACAGTCTGTGCGAACTGAGGCGAAGCATCACAAGGTGAGTCCGCACCTTGCTGAATTACCCCCAATATCTTAACAAGTCCTTTATTTAAATCACTGGCATGCCAATCCAAATAAAAATTGTATTTTTCTGGAGTTACTGGTCCTGTAAAATAAAGAGGACATTGGAAAGAATGTTATTATCTTCTATTTTACTGGAGGTCTAGTCATGGTGATATCATGTTTAGACTTTACGTGATGTAAATATCCTCTTGATTCACCTGCAGGTATGTTGCCAGATCCCAAGAATGTGCACATTGTAGTGAGCTGGATGATTGCTCAGAGTGTCACCGCTGTTGCTGGTCTTGTTTCCTACCCATTTGATACTGTCCGGCGACGTATGATGATGCAGTCTGGCAGGAAAGGAGGTAAAGAGATTTTTCTTAGGAAGAACCCTATGTGTAGCTTATTTTTTAGCATAACAGTACTCTAATACAACCTTAGAGTTTAAGAGTAGGGAATTTCATATTCATATCAGTATTTACTTAAAGTATCTGCTAAAGGGCATATGTTCAGTTATGTTAAATGTGATCTTCCATATCTGTAAACAATATAAACAGACCTAGAGGTTTCAGAGAACTGCACCCTGCAGCATGAAATAAAGCTATTGTGTCAACTAGGGCACACCTTAAACTTGATATTTCCAGGTTCATTTGAGGAACATTTATGGAAGAATTGCATGCTTTGGTTTCTTGCTGCATACAGTGCATTTTACACAGACTGCATTGGAGTAAGGTTTGTCTTAAATCTATTTATTATCAAGGGCAGTGGCTAAAATTAAAATAGTCAAGAAATAACAACAGGGATCTGTCCACACACGCATTAAATTCATCTACAAAAAAAAACTTTCCTTTTGATATGTCTTCCAGTTTTCACTCTGAACCAAGGAATTCATTAAACAGAAAAAAAGTTAAAAGATTCCTGAAAAAGCATTGCTTTCCAACATTTACTGCACATGCACTAGATCTCACATGTATATCCTTTGTAATTTAATACAACTGTGTACAGACAGATTCAATGTTTTGTTGAAAACATAACATGTATTACATTGACACTGTCTTCTTCCAATAGTGAAGAGACTTAAGGGGCCATTAGATCACAAATGATGAATGTATTTTTAATTCATAGCAGCCACTGGTAAAACCATAAAAGCACTACATATCAGCAACTTGCAAAATACTTGCACGATAGTAATATAACTGTGAAGAATACATATATATCTCACCTTCCTGCACATAAGCTAATCTGTTGTATTGATAGCACAGGTATAGATACTTTACAAAGACTAACACAGTTCATTGTCATAAACATAGTTACTTTGCAAATGAAGAATTATGATACAGGTAAAAGAATCTCTGCACAAGATTTACAGGTGGTACTGTTAATAATCACCCTATGCACGGGCATACCAAAACATATCAGAATACAAAGAATGCTAAAGTCTCAGAATATAAACAAATATTATTATAAAACATAAACACTTTTTCTTGAACATACTATCCCTTTAATTAAAAAAAAAATCTAAAAAAATAATAATTTTTGGCAACTGTGTTGACTAAATGGGTAGGTGTAAGGTGCCCATATGTGAACATATTTTATGTATGAATGCCATTCCATCTTTCATAGATCAGCGTCCAATATAGCTAACTTGATTTCTTTCTCTACTCTCCATTAGCTGATATCATGTACAAGGGAACTATTGACTGCTGGAAGAAGATTGCCAAAGATGAAGGACCTAAAGCCTTCTTTAAGGGTGCATGGTCCAATGTGCTAAGAGGCATGGGCGGTGCATTTGTACTTGTATTGTATGATGAAATCAAGAAATATGCCTAAACTTATACACGTTCACTATCCCTCTTGTTATACTTTGTAATGGCAGAGTGGAGCATATGGTTTCAGGGACAAAAAAAAAAAAAAAGGAGACATTTAGATATTTCCTAGGGAAATAACAAGGAGCAAGATTAAGGAATGGACTGGAATTATTGTTGATATACACAAATACATTTTGTATAAAGAAAAGTGCAATCACTGAAACCTGTGCACCCTCTTTATATATATATATATAAATATATACAAATGTCCGTGCTCTTCAATGTAATAAACAGAATACTTAAAAAATGAGTCTTTCTTTAAGACTGACTGATAATAAAGAAGTAAAGTCTCCTAATAAATAACATGTGTTCATTTAGCCTACATGCCAGTAACATAATAAACCTGCAGTCTTTTCCTTCCAAGCCACCTACTTGATTATTTATAATTTTTTTTGCATGCATTATTTCACAAGCACATAACAGCCTCTGTAGCATTTCAGCCCCACCGACTGCTGAGAAAACTATTGCCGTGGGCACTGATGTCTTATAGAGCATGTGTGAAAACCAGCATTCATTGATATTCACAATTTAATGGACCACGTGTCTGATGATGTATCAGGGTTCATTAGCATAATAATTAGGATCCATAATGGCAGCCACGAGAATCTAGCACCAGCAGTTCTATAAGATAGCACTTCAGCTCAAAGGTACTAATTTGCGGTTTCCTAGCGGTTTAGGCTCATAGAGGAAAACAGCTAGACTATGATCTGAAGCATACTTCTAAACTATGAAAAACCTGTTTGCTGAGGTAACAGAAAGGCACTGAATGGCCTTTTAAGAGAACCTAAAACCCTCAATATCTCATCAAATAAAATACAGTAAACAACAATGTGTTTATGTTTAAATAGCATTGATTATTAATATAAATAATAGTTAAATAAAAGTAAATTAAAAAATAAATAAAGGAAAATGTTCTTTACCCACCTCAGTAACTATCATGTTCTGACTTGGGAACTTACTGGGTTTCACCCAGAGACTCCAGCTTTGCTAAGCAAATACGTACTCTGGCCCAGGTTTGCATAATGTAAATCAACCATATTATAACACTAAACATCACCCGCCCAACTCTTACCCCTACCCATCATGACCCTCAAACCATTGAAATTCTATCCTGAATTACAGCCCTGCCCCCAATGTGATGCAAATTGCATCACTAAGCTACCAAAGGAGGGGAGGAAGTTGGCCTCTTGGGGGTTATTCACTACTGTTGCATATAGGTGCAAATCCGCCAGATAAAGACAGTCGCAATAGGCTGATACTTCTTTATAATGAGAATATTGTTGCAGTCGCGACTTTATTATGGGAAAATTGTCGCATTATTAACATTAAAATATTGTCGCAACTTTACAATGGGAAATGGTCAACAAATTTGCTATGGGAATCCGCTGGTTGCGAATTCGACAGTCGAATACGCATCTTAGTGAATAACCCCCTTGGTCTTAGTGCCTTAAGATGTTCCCAGGTTTGATCAGGTTGCCTTGAAATGCTCTCTTATACATGCTCATTAGTTATTTTGGTGCCATAAAATTAGTCTTACTGAAGGAAACAGGTATATAAAAGCAAAAACAGAAATAAAATACAGCGCTGAAAACAATGAATATTAACCAGAAAAAAAGTCAAAAGAAATGAAAAATATAAATAAAAGTGCAAACTTATAGCCCACCAAATAGAAAGACAGTCTTTTAGACCCAGCTGCTTCTTAAAATGTCCAGGCAATCCACCATCTATTGCTGTTTATCAAACCACATAGTTTCACAGAAAAAAAATCAGTCAACTATAGAAGCGCACAGAAAGACATAGAACAAAAAAACACTTCCCTAGTGTGAGATAACGCCTAAGTAAAAACACACAAAAAGCCCCAAAGAAGTCTCCTGTTATTTTTTTGAGCTGCGGTTGGAAGATGCAGGTGTAAAATTGCTTCATTATCTGGAAAGCTAACTTAAATGCCCACTTTTGGTGTGTTTATGCACAAAAGGACAGAGTGTTGTGGTGTTTGAAGTGCATAATGTGTCTTGCACAAAGATCACACAATATTTATTTATTCAACACAAAGATATTATTTGTACTTTTTGGAGACTTCATTTCCCATATTAGTCGGGTTTTACTAATTTTCAAAATAGCCACCAAGTGCTACAGTGAAGTATGTGTTTGAAAACAAAAGAAAACACACAAACGCTTCTGCAAAGAGGCCTTCAAAATTTATTTTGGCTGCACAAGACAAATGGTAATAATTATTAAATAATAAAAATAGCTTTATCGTAATAATTAACAAACCAAGCAAACACAGCATATGTACTTTTCTGTCAAGAGCTCAAAATGGCTGGAAGTAAAAAGGAATTCACTGGAGAAACACAATATAGACAATAGCTTTTCTTTTTAAGAATGGGTAAAATGCATCCAGGTGGTATGATTTTTTTCCTCACTCCTAGGAAACAACCTGTGCATTTACTTAGAGATAGCAGAGGTTTTCAGCAGCCCCAGGACAAGAGATGCTACTAGGATAAGTTGGTTAAGATTTCATGTACCATACACATGTGTGAAACTGAAATGAATCTAAAACTATGCACAGACCTTGTTAGAGTCTACAATTAGAACTGGCCATCTTTAGGGATCTGCACAGCAATTTCTTTTTAGTAAAGTAAGTTCTTTAATACATTTGTAAGTCTAATGGAGAAATATAGCAGGAGAATACTGAACCCTTCCACATCTGGCTAAGATCTTTATACTCACATAGCTGCCTGTGCTAGAGCGGAAATATCTTATTAAATGCATTTATGGTACACCAATTCCTGTGCGGCTCTCTAGCATGCAGAACCATCACTAAGAGCACATTTACTGAAAGCTTCACTTGGACCAGCTAGCAATATTTAAGCAACTTCCTACTATCTTTATGTGTTGAATGAAAAACTGTTTGAATACTAACACTATGAAGACGTACTGCATTTCAGACAATTAGAAAACAGAATTGCATGTAAGGTTTAACAATATAATTACAATAATAAGAAGATTTAATCCCAAGTAATGCACGTTAGGGGAACTGCATTTTGCATTTGACCTCATGGAACTGCTAAATGCAGGATGTTGCACAGTATTCAAAACAGTGGTTTCTCATAAGTTCAGCAACAGCAGGTCTTCTAACAATGGTCCTTTCTGCCATTCAGAGGAGTATCAGTGGTAACTACAGTACAAAGATTATACAAAGGGTGCAGGCAAAGTACTTGTGTAGGGTTATCTATCCCAGTGTTGAAATGACCTTTTTATATCCATTGTCCAGGGGGTGTAACATCCTCCAAAATTACACCCACCCCCCTCCAAAAGATCCTCTTCACCTCCATTTTTCAAGTTTCAAAGTTTAAATTGTATGTGAAGCATGCACTTTCAATGCATCCAGCAGTCACATTATGTACATATATTCAAACTGAAATTACAAAGGGTTTACTTTTGTTTTATCAAAATATATATATAAAACAGGTATAGGCATATATAAATATTCTCCCAGCACAAGTACTTAATTTATCAGCACAGAGAACTTCACTAGCAGCATGTATATATAGAATTACACGGATGTACATGTATATTACTGTATAGGAAAGCTTGGGAGGACACGGATCACTGCCAAGCTGCACGGACACTGGCGGATTTGGTAGGTCTTAACAATGCTGCACTGGAGCCTGTTCGACCACTCCGAATGCTTGATGCCCTGGAGACACCTTAAATTGAACAGAATAGAAAACATGTAACAAATATACAAACAGAAAACAAACCTGAGCAGGTTCTGTTGCAGTATTCATCTGTATTTTGCATAATCTATTTCTTTCAATTTTAAGAGGAATTCTCTCAATTCCTGTTGATAATAATCATGTTGTTTCTACCACCATAAATCACTGAAGGTGTTTTTGAGGGTGTATGCAGTGTTAGATTTGTATTAAGTGCATCTCATTAACCTTGACCAAAAAAAAAGTCTATCTTACCTAACCTTTTACCTACATTCTCACAGTATTTTACTCTTGCTTTTTGGCAAACTCCACATGTGCTTATTAATAAACATCTTCTTTCGTGCCCCACTCTCGTTTAAAGCTTTGGCTAAGCAGATCACCTGACACAGTTAAGGGTGAGCCTTTACGTACTCTACTACTGTTGCAACTTTGTGGTGACTGATGGTCTCATTGTGGATTCAGATCAAAGTCTCCTTTGTGACTTCCAGACAGATTTATCTGATGAGGCCTCAACGTTCTGCCAACCACTAAGACTAACTAACATGTTTTTTGTTACATTACTTTCTTGCTTACATTATTTATCATGTTTTTCTTTTCTTTTACATCTACCCTTCAGATTTACAGTCTGAACAATGATTCCGTAATTGTGTGGTTGTTACCCAGGAAATGTAGAAATAATTTAAAGCATTTGCTTAATTGGTGATGCTGGGCAGGTGAATCCAAACACTTGGCAAGGCAATGTCTTTAGAGACATAAAGGGAGTTTTCACAAAATCATAAGCAACCATAGTGGGAAAAAAACTTGCCTTTAAGGACTGATTCTGCTATTATGGAGGGGTTGTTTGGAGGACCTTAGTTCCTATTAATGTTAATGGACTGACTGCATCTACACAGTTTACAATGCAATTCACATCGTTATATGACATTTATGGATAACACTGTAGCAAGGAATGGAAGGAATACAAGGAATGTAATACTTGCCCGATGATGAAGCTGAGCTAAGACGGCTTACAGATTTTCCTGGTCTAGGTGACAAAGCTGTTGCACTAAGGTATCCTGCTTGCCTCTGGTAATCCATGAGCTGCTCGGAACGAGTCATGCCAACTGTTGGCTTTACAGACTCAAGTCTTTTAAGCAGAGCCTGCAACACAATACATTCAACTTTTATAAAGTGTAACTGTTTAACAGTA
Source organism: Pipa parva (assembly GCA_019650415.1). Classification (NCBI taxonomy): domain Eukaryota; kingdom Metazoa; phylum Chordata; class Amphibia; order Anura; family Pipidae; genus Pipa; species Pipa parva. Next base: position 17,515 of record WMED01004403.1, read on the forward strand.
AAGCATCACTAACTTACTTCTCTTACTTCTACATAAATGAAAAAGCTTGAGGCCTCTTCTACACAACTGTGATTTAATGTCATTGGGACCAGCTCAGTCATGGCTGCATGGAGGTAAAGCCATTCCATTGTTACCTATGGAACTCATATATAATGTGAATGTGTATTTGTAAGTGATTTTTTACTAGTCCGGCTGTGATACACATGCCAAGTCTTCTCTATAGAGTTGTATGTGAATGAGATTGGAAACAGATGTAGTAGGAGATGTTTCTAATGTGAGTCAATCAGCTGCAATTTTATTACTGTTGACTTTACCTAAAATGAAATCAAACACAATTAAAATACTTACATTGTATAAATTTATCATAAGCACAGAGTTATAGCTACAACATACATGGAATCAGAGATATGGCATTGTTAAGGAAATTTAAATCAGGATAAATCTCCTGTATGCTATAGGTAATGGTAGCCTAATTTGTGTAATACCTCTGGAACAATAACCTCTGCAGCAGGATACAAGAAACTCACACTGACACCAAGTTCAGTATAGAGACTCCTCCAGGATAGTGCTCTCTCTCTCCTTTGAGGAAGTCATTGTTTATTTATAGGAAAACAGAGAAAGCAAACCTGATTCATTATAATAATTTAGAATACATGAAACCTGATTGTTTACATATTATAGTAATTTAGAATACAGAAGATGATTGGTTACATATAGGAATTCATCCATGGATTGGTTAGTTTTTGCATCATTACAACTCATGGTCACAAGATACATCTTAAGGTCAGTACCTAAGCTTAACAAACCAATACTAAAGGTTAATTTATAACCTTTTGTTCAGACATAGATCAAAGGAAGTGGACACAGCTGTTGGTCAACTAGTATAACAGGAATGTAGAGGCATCAGATATGACACTTGGTTTATTGCAGTCTTTAACAATCAATGTGAACCAACAAAGGAAGTGGACACAGCTGTTGATCAACAGGATTGCAGTCCTTAACAATCAATGTACATATACTGTTAACCTCTTAGTAACCTTCATATAAAAATACATTATGGCTGAACTTATGTTTCACATCCAACTATATAATAGAAACCCATTTCTACCTTAACAGCATGAAGAAAATAAACAATCTTGGTAAATCACATTCAATAGCAAGCAGTGCCAGTGGAAACTTTTCACATCAAACATTAAAGTCATAGGCCAAATTCTGCAGAGGTGTTTAGATATTTGTTTCACTTGTTCCTTCGAAGTTTGAGAGTTGGTCGCACATACAACAGATCATAACAATATCCTTAAAACATAAAATAGATAAAGCCCGGTTTTCTTGAGACAGCTTACAGAAAGAGAAACCACAGTTAGCATATTGCCATGTGAAAATTAGATCCAGTTAAAATTATTTCTAGGATTTACATTTACAACAAATGTATTTGCCAATAAAATAACTATTTAATTCATAAATAACGCCTATATCCAACACTAGAGCAGACCTACCCAACCTTTGGGAAAGCGGCAGTGTCAAGAATTACTTCAAGATTCACTGAGATTTCACCAATCATATTTCTTTTGTTGCAGTATCAAAATCCTCTTCAGGTTCACATCCCCTCTTTAACATCTCTGTTTTTTTTCTGAACAAGTGCAAAAAATTGTTGAATCGTTGAGGTTAAAGAGAAAGCAGGAAGTGAAGAGGATTGCAGAGCTGGAACAGAAGAAAAGAAGATCAGTGAACTCTTGAAGCAGGAGTCAGTGCTGGCTTGAAGAAGGTGATTGGTAAAGCATTTACCCCTACCCACATAAGAATCACCCCTAGAGAGAATAAGCTTTAGTTTTTCTTTAAACAACTTCATAGACATACCATTTACTTTAATATGTAGGTACTCTATAATGACAAGGACTGTTCCACTGAACTGGCGTGTAGCAAATGTGGTAGCAATATAAAAGAAGGGGTCAAAAACTGTGCCCCAAAATTTGTCATGGATACAGTGGATCCTCTTATCACCACAGAGCTCACACGGGTTTGCCTGAGGGGTGGAATCTAAGGATCCGACAGCCTTTACCCCCGCAAGGAGGTATGGCCTTTGCGACAGGGAGTCTCCCAGGTCGCGGCCCTCGGGCTCACGTTAGTGATAGCTGGATTGAAGTAGATAACAGGCACGGTCTCTATAAAGGTGGACTGGTGAAAATGAGCTGCCGAGCTCCCATGCACGGAGCGTCGTTGCCCAGACTTAGCAAAGACAGAGGCGCCAGTGGATTGCGGGGAAGGTATGTAACAAAATTCTAGACCTGTAAGCTTCTACAATAGGTAAAATATATGAAGACAGGGTAAGAATTTAGGAATTTTGAATAACAATAAACTTAACTGTAGCAACCAGCGTCAAGCAGCTGCAGCCAAAGCAAATAGAATCTTGGAGTGCATTAAAAGGAGTATAAATGCACATGATAAGAACATGGTTATACCACTTTACAGATTACCTGTCAGACCTCAGAGTGCACAGGAAAGACACACTAAAACTGGAGTTGATAAACTGAATGGACAGACTACAGTACCTGGAAAGATTATCATAATTATGATTATTTGGAAAAAAGAGGTGCCCAATTAACCATGTATAAATAAATCAAGGGTCAATACAAAGATTTCTCCCATGATCTACTATATGAAGAACTGTAAAATGGGGTATCCTCTATGTTTAAAGAAAAGAAGTTTTCTGCACAAAAGGTGGTTCTGTATAGTAAGAGAAGTGAGACTTTTATTGAACTCTTTGCCTGGGAAATGGTGATTTCACTGGAGGCTAAATAACTTTATTGAGTGTAACAATATTACATGTTATGATTACTAAATTACTGGAGGTGGGTTCTTAATATTTGGGGTGAAATCTATTAAACTAGGAAAAGCCCGTTTCAGCTTTTCAGTTTCTCTTGATAAGTATCGATCGAAACAAATCTTGTGATACTTACCGCGAGAGACTTCCGGGTGTTTGCCTGATTAAACTCAGAAAAGCGAAAATGAGCTTTACAGAGTTTAATAAATTTCTCTCAATTGAAGTTGGTAAGGATTTTTTTCCCATAAGATGTAGACAACTGGCCTTGCCTCATGGGTGTTTTTAATGTCCTTTGGATGAAAACATCAGGATAATAGGCTGAACTGGATGCCATTTTGTCTTTTTTTGGCCTTACGAACTAAGTAGCTACCGTATATACTCGTGTATAAGTCGAGAAATTTAGGTCAAATAAAGCATTTAAAATCAT
>WMED01004404.1:3050-20760 GCA_019650415.1 Pipa parva
AAAAAAAAAATGCTAGGGGGCGCCCCCCTGGACAGACGGCACCCCTAGCATTTGCCTATACTGCCTAATGGCAGAGCCAGCACTGCCAGTAACACTCAAACAATAAAAATTCCCATTTGGATTGGCATGTTAAAAACAGCTCTTGTAAAATTGTTATCTTTGAAGTCTAATTCATCCAGCCTTGTTTTTAAACAAACCTCACCCTATCCCATTGTTTTCTATGGTGCTTTAGATTATATATATCCAGGAAGTGTGCCCAAAAGCCCAAGTTACAGTAAGAAATGTAACTTATATAGGCCTAGGAATTGTATGATAATTTACACCTCAGCAGACTGTCTGCAACTGGAAAAAGGGTTCAGTGCCTGCCCAGGCAACAGCTCATAACTGTCTAAAAAATTTAGCAGCCAAAATAGCACAGTGAAAAAGCTCCAGCACAAGGTCCCACATTCAAACCCCAGGAACAGAATGTAATGAAGAACACTTTCAGAAACTGACACTAGGATGGATCCAGGGAACAGACAGGAACAGTCAAGGGTTTACCATGGGAACTGCCAAAGGGGAACAGAAACGAACTCAGGGCCCATTATGCCATAAGGCGTTCTAGACATACACATAGGGGGGAATTCAGGAACCTCCGAAGTGAGGCGCGTAGTGTTCGCCTCACTTCGGAACAACTGACATGCGCATGCTGATGTCCTGCACGCGGACATCAGCATGCGCATTAAAGGGATTCCCCTCCCGGCGAGAGCACTCGAGTCTCTTCGCCGAGAGGGGAATCCCTTTAATGCGCATGCTGATGTCCGCGTTCAGGACATCAGCATGCGCATGTCACTTGTTCCGAAGTGAGGCGAACACTACACGCCTCACTTCGGAGGTTCCTGAATTCCCCCCATAGGTGCAAGGTGCTAATAGGTTTCTATTGAGTAATTATTGTTAATCATGCAATAAGAATATTAGGCATCCCATCACACGATCGAGCCATCATGTGCCACATCTCAATAGTGGCTATGCATCTTAATATGTTTAATAAGAGGATATAATCATGTATATTGTACAGCACTGCATATAGTAATTATTAACTATTTTGTATCAGGTACATCGGTGATGCTGTAGAGATGCATATTGTCTACTGTTACATCCAATCAAAAATAAAGATCACTAACATGTCAGTGAATGTATTATAATATCACGATGTGGACTATGTGTCTTCATTCACTCGATGTCACATGACTTATATAGTGACACAATAACCATCTACACTATCTGTTATCGATAACGAGACTAAGGGGGGAATTCACCATGCAGCGGAGTGAGCTCCGAATCCTTCGGCTCACTTCGCAAATGGTGTTATGCTCTCGCTGATGTCCTGCACGCGGACATCAGCAAGTACATATCAGTCTGAATTCAGTCGTGAATTCCCCCCTAAATCGTACTTGCCATTTAGTTACCCAGTCATTTAATATGTCAAGATGAGCTTGTAACTTGCCAACTTCCTCCGTGGACTTTATTTCAAAATAGAACTATATATTTATCCCAAGCTCTATGCCATTTATAAACAAGTTAAACAATAATGGTCTTAAAACAGAGCCCTGGGGTACATCACTTATAACAACGGACCATTCAGTATTGACAATAAGTATCTGACAGTCCATTTGCAAATTCACTATCCAAAGCAAAGGACATTAGTTTAACAACAGATATTTGTGTGGAATAGTGTCAAACTCTAACAAATATATTATACCCACAGCCTTTCCTATATCCTAGTTTCTACGTACCTGATAAAATGAAATTCATTTTGTTTGGCAGGTCTGTCATTGCTTGGGGAAAGTCCCAGCCACTGTGGCCCCCCTATAGTTGTATCACTGCAATTTTCTTGGTCTTTCCAAGATTACTGAATGAGATTTCGCATTGTTCTTGCGAGATTTTTTTGATTTTTCGAGATTGAGTTTTTCAATCTCCATTTTTCACATTTTTCGATGGAAAGGTAGCCATACTACTAATGTAAAGTATGGCTCCCTTTCCATTGAAAAAAAACTGAAAAATCGAGATTGAAAAACTTTCAAAAAATATTTGACAAATTGAAATAGCAAGAGCACTGCCTAAGTGTGGTGCTTGATTATTAATGTCTTCAGTTATGTTTGCCTGGCATTATGGAAGATAATCTTTGTTCCTTCATTCCTCTAATCTCTGTTTCTGCTTTGTTCCTCAAAGTGTCTAGTATTTGTTACAGCTTCAAGCGTGCCTTCTAAGGGATCAGCTCCAAAAGTGTTACAGTGTGCTTCTGCCAATAGGTTCTGCAGCATCTAACATTCCCAATGAGTTGCTTCACAGCTAGCACTGTAGTTGCAGCTTCTGCCATTTACAGCATCAGTGTGTTTACAACTTCTGCTCTATTTGTATAGGTACTTGTATAAGTACTAATTATTCAGGCCATTCATGTGTTTTTAACACATTGTACAGGGTACAAGCTAATGATTAGAGTTGTGCCTTATTTAAACCTTTGTCTCAGTGTCAGTTTTTATCTATGAATAAGAGCAGTTAGCGTGAAACGCGTAGGATCTCTGGCCTCATGTTGTTTAAACTTACACCAAGAAAAGTTTTATCTTATCTACTCCACAGGTGTCCAAGACCATTCTTCTTGTGCTACAGCTTTGATCTGACGTTCCATTAACTCAAAGTGCACACGGAGCAGCTTTTTACAGATGTACTTTTATATCCATTTATTTATTATATTGAGTCAGCTTTACAAGACTCTCTCTATATGTTTACAACTTCTGCCCTATTTGGTCTCATGAGAGGAACTTCTGTCCCTGAGGTGCTTCAAAGGGGTGCTGTGAGTTATAGCTCAGTGTGTGCCCAGAGTTGCTGTGAGTGACTGTTCTACTACACTGCACTAAGCATGATCCTATTGCATTACAGATCATCTGATCCAAGTCTCCACCACAATTCCCATGTGAGTCTATCCAGCTGCCACCAGTGGGGTGGGTTAACCTGAGGGCTGCGACCTGGGAGGTTACCATCCACAAAGGCCATGACCCCTTTGTGGGGGTTTCAGGGTGAAGATCAGGGCCTATCTTATACTCCGCGCCTTGGCGTTAACCAGAACCAACTCCCGCTGTGGAACAGAAGATTCACCTTAACCCCCATGTCACTAAGGGGAATATTTCCAAAAAAAAACTGTGGAGGATTTCGGATTTGTCACAATTGAAGTTTACAAGCGCACTTCAGATTGAGGAAGCTGCAATCAACAAATTATTCATCACAATTTGAACTTTTATTTTTATTATTATACACATATTTTGTTACACAGTGTGACTATTCACAGCGCCGCTTCAGATTTGTGTGTTTGCTTTCAAGTATGGGGAATATTTACTAAAGTCATTCGTCATTTTTTATCCATTTTCGCCAATTTTCATTGCATGTTTGCTTTCCCCTAATATATGTAAAGTCGAAAAAAATGTATTAATATCAATAAATATAAAGATAAATATAGTATTGCTAAAATTTACATTATTTTCAATGGAGCCCTTTAATATTGATATCGGTGATTTTTCCACCAGGAATTTAGAAACAATTTAATGCCCTAACTCCATAGGAAATAATGGGTTTTCACCACCCTCAACTAGGTGAACATTTGTAACAATTAAAATAAGTTGAAAAGGCCTTACTAAATTTTGATATTGGTGATATTGCTATTGACGATATTGACCTACCAGGGAAAAGTTATTCCATTTTAGTAAATACCCTCTTTAAAACACCTGTTCTTGCACTTGTCTATACGCCGAGCTCCTCCAGGGTGTACTAGAGGTGTACCACCCATGTTTACCTGAACTTTTCCAACATTCACCTTAATGCCTCCAGAGGTGTACCACCTCTGCACCAGTTTCCTTTTGTGTTAATGTTTAGTACACCTTAGTTCTTTTAGAGGTGTAATGGGCTCTGGGTACGCTATACTGCCTCTAGTGGTGACCCAGTTCTGTGGTAACGCCCTTGTGATTCATGACAATAATAGATGAACTTATGTTGCTTTTAATTGTCAGTTTTAACAACAACAAGGGTATAATCTAAACTATTTATGAATATATTGCATGTAATGGATGTCCTTATATATTGCATATATATTTGGGGTATTGTTCTGAAATATTGTCTTGTAAGTTTGGAACAAATGGATCTGTTACTATAATTAGAGGCCCTTACAAGTTGAAGGTATGTTGAGGTTTTCTAAAATTGGAAAGTTAACTCCTCTGCGCACAAAGATCATTTTAATTAACTGGGTGATACCTTTTAGGGGTCTAAACACAAAATAGGCACTCCTAGGTATACAGTTGGATTACCTGTGAAAGAACTATTTTGTTAACTACTATAATGCTAGATCAACAAGTTTTACAACAATCAGAATCATTGACGTAAATGAGCAACACAAACCGAAAACAATGCATAATGTTTAGCAAAGTGGATTTGTAATAAGGTAATTGTTTTGCCTATTTAATTGTCATTTTACAATCTTAAGTTTATCATATTTAATTTCTTTACATAAATAATTCTGAATTGTGATTATCTATGACTGAAGATTTGATAAAATGACTTAAGATGCTATTACTTAAACTCCTAAATTTAGTGGTGTTCTTTTCTTGCTCATTGCAGACATCTTTTATAAATTGGACTTTCTGGGGCCATTTAGTGATATGGATTCTCTAAGGGTGAGCCACACTAATGAGTTTCCCTCTACTTTTTTTTTTTAAATTTAAGCTCCAAGTGAAACTATCACTGGCAAACTAATTTATGCAGTGTTTTTAACACTGCATACACTTCTGTACAAGCACAACCCGTCAGTCTCAAGAATGCACTCACTTTAGAATACAAATCGCAAAGTATTTTACAGTTTCTGGGTTTAAATGATTTCTAAGACTGTGGAGAAAACTAATCCAAACTATTGTTGACATGTGACTTTTGCTTTCTTAAAGGTTAAATAAACCCTGTCTATAAAGAAAGCTCTATTTACCTACTGTCAAGCAATATAATTGCTAAGAAACTCCTGACTCACCTCTTAACTTAGCAGGGCTCAATATCCCCCTGTAACTGTATTGTCTCTGTAAACAGGTTCTGTGTAAGGGCAGAATAGAGTTAAAGCCACACCCTCTCCTCTCCCTGGCTTCTCTCTACCATAGAGGTGGTCAAACAGCTTTGATCTCTATATGCTCAGAGTTAGGAACAGGCTTTGTAGCTAAGTGACGGGGTTTTCCCCACAAGAACGGCTCTGTATAGTGAGTGATGTCACTGGGGGGGGGGCTTATCAGCATTGCACAGGAAGAGTCTGCACACAGAATGGCTAGGGAAGAGGCACTGTTTAAACAAGAGGCAAGTACTATTGATCCCAAAATCATTTTTACATTGTACTGTTTAAATTGGCTTTCTATATGTGTACATGTCAGATATAAATAATGTTTTTATCCAAACTTTTCATACCCTTTAATGAGATATCATTTTGGTCACATTGAAACTAATGTAAAATAGTATTTTTTTTTTTTATTAGTATACCCCTATGGTTTATGCCTAAAGGCAAAATACGCAAAAACAGTGTGGACAAATTGACAAGATAAGTCCTGTAACTGAGGTCTGCTTTGATTGAATATGCTTCTAAATAGAGATCAGGTTAATCAAAACAAAGGAGTCACAGCAGTGGGATAGGAAGGCTGTATTATTTGATTAAATTTAAAATGTCCATAAGAGAAAATAGGTCCTGCATCTTTTGAGTTGTCTCAAAAAAACTACCACATCTTAGGGCTTATTTACGAAGAGAAAAACTATGGATTTTGCCTGTGTTATTTCTAGAACAAGGTGCAAAGATTTTGCCTCCTAAACTGCTGTTTTACCAGGATCAACACTCACCTTTATGTGAAATAAAAAGGACGTGAATTTTTCACCATTAAATACTGCCCCCAGGAACAAAGAACAATCTCAGAAATCAAAATATGCCAAACATGGACGAGTGGCATTAGCAATGAGGAACAGTAGTTGCTTAGTGATAGGTGGATAGCCTAGGTGTTAAACAGCAAATTTCTGAAACAAATGCACACAATGCTGCCTGTGTTTTGTTCCCATGCACAAAGATGACCATGCCATCATAATTATTACCATTCAATTTCTGAACTGTACAGCACTGCGTACGTTTATGGCACTTTATAAATAAAATTATACATACATACATCACTGAACCTTTATCAGACGTTCAGGAATAGATTGTTAAACAGATTTTTCTCTCTTCCATTCCTCAAAGAACTCAAAGATTTTCTTTTTGAAGAAAGAATATCCCAATACAGACCATTCAGGACTTGTATGACAGCATTTAACGATGGACATAAATATTCAGGTAAAAACAAGCGCACACAAAAGGCCACTAATAGTGCCTTATCATAATAACCAAGTGAAAAAGGTGATATATAGATGAAAAATCCAAACACGCAAAAATATTGTAAGAAGTGGGTGAAAAAAATGCTAATCCACCAAACAAGTGATGAAAAAATCTTGAATCACCAACTACCTGTGAGTGTGGAGGCTTAACAGATGTATCAATAGATAGCATTCTTATATTACAACATGAGGGACTGTAAGAATCAGATCATTATCATGTTGGTTGTAGATAGGATATTTCATATATATCACATTATTTTACAGAGGTATCCATATACAGTGGTACCTTGAGATACGAGTTTAATTCGTTCTGTGACTGAGCTCGAAACTCAAGACTGCTCATATCTCAAACAAATTATCCCCATTTAAAATAACACTAATGGAATTAATTATTCCATTCCGGCCCCATCGGCTCGTATCTCAAACAAGAAATTGGTCCAAGTCGCAGCTCACATCTCAAGAAATTCATATGTTGAGCAGTTCGTATCTCGTGGTACCACTGTATATCCATCATAAAGAATGGAATAAAACACAGTGTAAAAATACCTTTTAATTAAGATCATATACCAAAAATATAAATACTCACAAACAAGAGAGTTACAATCATCATCTAATATATACCTGTAGCTATACTTGGTACCACAGCATGGAACACTTTTCCACACTTTTTTAGTTAGTGGTTTTATGATAAATGTTCAGGTGGCAAACGTAGTTCTAATAAGTAGTAGGGTCGCATTTTGTGTATTTTTCTTTTGCACAATAGATAAGTACACCCATCCAAACATAAATTGATCACCATTACAATTCATGGAAGGATGACAAAATCAAGGTTTTGATAAATACTAGACAACCTCAACTACAGATCATTAATGTCTCTACAATAAATTAGGCAACTTGACCTAAATCAGAGATTGAAAAAAAAAATGTTTACATCCCTGATTAAATTGAACAAATATGTAACATACTAGTACTTAATATGCACTCAGTACTCAGATACTGAACTGACTCTTTTTAGCATGCAGTGTATGAGTTCATAACATATTGTCACATCTGTTCCTATTCCACTGAGTGAAGACCTCCTTGCTGCTTAACAGGAAATGCTTCTGAACATGTCTGTTAACAATTTCCCATGAATGTTACAATAGGGCATAATATTCACCTGTTCTTTCTTATAAATGAAGCAGTAATAGCAGTATGTATGGCCTTTTAAAAAAAAAGGACTGTGTGACCGAGGGACATTTGTGCTCGCTACAAGCCTTCTCCTTTGGAAGTTGGCAGCCATGTAGGAGATGTTAAAGGCACTTTTTCATAGTACATTTGCAGCTGGAAATGAATATGGGAGTTGGCAAGAGTGATAGAGAGATTGCTAGAGAAAATTAACAAAAATTCCAACAGGCCATATGCTGTGTGTACAACTGTGCTGTCTAAGAACCTTTAATCCTGGGATGCGCACACAGAGCCAGATGTGTAATGGTACCAGTGGTTCTTTTAATGTCTGGTTCAGGATGAAGTTAAAGACTTACATTCTTTTACTATAGTGGTTCAGGCTGCCATCAAATTAAACCCTACCCAGCAAAAGGCAATATCTTTTAAGGTGCACAAAATGTTGGCAAGATCCAGGTGGGATGCTCAAGTTTTGTAATAATTTTTGAAAATGAAACAAGGTGTCCAAGTTTGATGGGTATTTCATGACAAGTGTGGATGAGTTGAGAGGTTGGGCCCAGCTTGGTACAGAGCTGCCTTTTATTTAACAAAAAGGTATTTGCAGTGACATTAACAGACTAAGAAAAAGACAAAATGGCTTCTTTCTACCCCAGTTGGGTGATTTCAATATAGCACATCACTTTGGGGTACACAGGGCATCAGCTGCTTTCCATGGCATAATGTAAAATTATACCTGTATTGTCACGTTGTACAGAGCTACATAATTTAGCAGTGCTTTATAAATTAAAATATACATAATTGTGACACTCCATAAAATCTGGCATAGAATTTGGTGCAATGCAAGTAAAAGAATAATTCATTTTTGGATTGGCGGTTATTCTACTTAAAACTAGCAATAAATATATGTATCATTGAAATTGAATTTCCATTTGTTGTTTTGCCTTTGCCAGTTTTAGACAAAATGTATAAATGTGCAATAGAAAGTTTTACAATGTGAAAGTAACTGTATTTTGAAAACTATAACCTGTTCTAGCAATCTTATTTTTGGAAGTTTATTAAATAAAAGGTATAAATGCAAATGTTATTTTTATTTTATCTTTTTGTACTTTCAAGAACAAAAATGAAAGGAATACACAATAACAATTGAAGATTCTTCAGTAATTTGTGACTAAAGTGCAAACCATGAACTGCAAAATAAGAAGTCAGCATGTATGTTTAACTTTATTTATAAAGCGCCACAAATTTACACAGCGCTGTTCAATTCGGCAATAAATATAATACAGACATGGGAAAAGTGTATTGCATAATACAAGTGAGTAACTTACAAGTATAAAATCCCTTTAAGTGCCAGGTTGTGATTGACACAAAAGCATGGAGGTCCCTGCCCTGTAGAGCTTACAATCTAAGTAATCAGTGTCAGTGCTTCTAATAAACCACTCAAATAGCTCCTCCTTCTTTTCCAGTATTAGAACGTTCACTGGCAATCTAAGGGTATATTTCAGAATTGATTAAAAGCATATATAGTTTAAGTAAACTTAGTAAAATGTAAATATTTAATCAACCCAATGCACTCACTTAAAAAAAAAAAAAAAACAGCTGTGGATAGCATAAAATAAGATATTTGGTATATTGGATATTTACCAGATATTACTTTTATTTAGCTGGAGCTATCGGAGCGGTTTATGAGAAGCCCTATAACAAGAGTTCTTTTGTGTGAGTGTAATAATTATAATTTGAAGGAATTCCTTGTAATTCATTAATACTACACTGTAAGATTTTATCCTTTCTTTTGTGTATTGTTCTGAGTAGAATTTCGGGGAAGCGCTGACAATGACTGCTAATTGCAGTTGTTGGTTTGCACTTTTGCTTCATTTATTATATAGATTGTGGTGTCTCTGTGTCCTGTTTTTGAATTCTATAGAAAGTCTATACAGTAATAATTCCTTGGGAGGCGCAGGTGCACCATACTTTCTGTCTCTCTATTTATCTAAGTCACAGTACAGAATTAACCGAACACTACTTCTTTCTGAAACAAAATGGGTGGCAGGTTATGGTACTTATGAGTAAATAAATATTTACAACATAATAAAATTAAATTTAAAAAAGGCATCAAATGGAATTGTTACAATATGTAGTTATAGTTTTATTGTTTTTTTGTAACCAAAATGAGTATTTTACAGACGACATGAATGTAAATTAAAAAAAAAAAAAAAAAAATCCACATTCCAAAAATTTAGGAATGTGAACATGGACATTAACCAGCTTGAACAGAAACATGAGGGCACATTTAATTCTTCATATCTTCCAGGCAATAATCTTTACAAAAAAAAATAATGGTTGTTATTAAATGTGATATCAGTGCATCATATTAAACAAAAATGTATAGAAAAGCCATTTGGGACACTATTCATAGCTCACAGAGTTTTTTAAACATTGACTCAAGTTCTAAATTACCTTCTAAAATGATTTGATACATAGCACACCTAGAGAACACAATACCTTCTGTTGAACTTGAATACATAAAAATATATATGTTCGTGCTAGCTTTCATTTTACTCAGACTGACAAGGTATAGAAGAATTACTGGTAGCATAAGGGGATGCTATAATTTGTTTTTCCTAGTTAAAGTGATACTGACACATCAAAAACCAAAGAGCAGATTTTATTCACAGCAAAATATAGCTGGTATGAGCAATACTTTTCTGTTACAAACAAATATATAAATGCTGTTTACATCACCAGTCAGTGAAAAGGTGTATGAGCAGGCCATTTGGATCCTATACATTTCTCTGCTAGCTGAAAAACCATCTGGGAATTGTAGTTCTACAGACTTTAGAGCCATGCCTCCCAACATTAATGGGACACTTTTACTTGTTATGTGTGAAACTTAGTAAACTTTGAAAGACCGCTCTTGAGGGGTTATTCACTAAGGTGCGAATTCGACTGTCAAATTCGCAAACAGCAGATTCCCATATCAAAACCACTACAATTTCCCCATTGTAAAGTCACAACAATTTTTATAATTTTAGATCATTGTTGCAATTTTTTCCCATAATAAAGTCACAACTGCGACAATATTCTTATTATAAAGACGCGACTGCGACAGTAGCAGCCTATTGCGACTGTCTTTATCTGGCGAATTCACACCTATACGCAACAATTCTAATGTTATGCTTTACTTTTGTTACCTATGAAAAGGGTTTAGCTGCAGTAAAAATTGTATTCTTAAAGGGATTACCAGCACAAAGACAAAAAAGTACTATATATACACACAGTAGCTAATGCCCCACCACATCCGATTTGGAAATGTATTAACCCCCATTAGCAGCAGCACAAAGAACAAATGGCAGTAAAGAACTTCAGTGTTGCAGTCATAAATTACAAGTGTGTATATGGGGGATGCATTTGGCATCTTCGTCCAAACATTGCGGAGTATGCAAATGATAGAAGCCCCACCCCCACCATAGCCTAAAAAGCTGTCAAATCAGTCCCTACATGAAGGAAAAAATAAAAAAGTCAGTATGTTTAGTCATTAGAAGTCACTGGCAAAATGCTAAAAACATCACTTATATTTAGGTGATTTTCAGATATGCTTCAAATGGTGAACACACTGCAAGGGTGTCAGTATCACTTTAAGTTTATGGAGTTAAAGAATGAAAATAGGCATATCATCATAAAACAACACACAGGTTTTAAATGCCTAAGAGCTGCTAATGCATTAAAACCTTTCAATAAAGTAAGATGAAAAGGGAAATGTACTTAGTGTATGTGGCATAGAAGTGATTAGAATGGTTTACCCAATATATATATAGAAGACCATCTAAATAAAATTTCATTTATTGAGCACCAAAAAAATTACTTTGGAGTATTAGGGGGAAAAAAAAAAAAGAAACATATATATGAGAGTGTACCAGGATATGTAAGGGCGACAGTAGTAACAGAAACAAACAGGTAAGAATGTTGGTTGTTTACTTTTCATCTAATAAAACACCATGTTTGGGAACACTAAATGCAAACATACACAAACATATGATACAATTGGGGGAAATTTATAAAAGTCGAAATTTTTTGACCACTTGTGGTGGAGTATCGCCTATACAAAAAAGCATTTATAGCCATGTCCAGAGTCACTTTTTTATATTGAAAAGTTGTTTTTCAATCCTATATAAAAATCAGTGTCAATATTTATAAATGTCCCCAATGAATCCAGAGAAAGACTGGAACCTGCTGATCTACAAAGAACATTTGGTGATGCTGGATTAAACTTTGCCATAAACTAAGCAGATATTTACTAGTCCTGAAATCTATCACTGGAATGAATGGCAGTGTCAGTACCCCATTACCCCTCGAGACTGCAGGAGCTATACTTTCCAACAGGATGGAATGCAAGTTTCCTGCTACTGACCTGAAGGCATCAGAAGATTTGTGTGCTACCACGTACATAAAAAAAAAAAGAATAAAAGTATTCCAATGTTAAAATACAATATGTACACAAATAAACAGCTTCTATTATGTGCCCAGTAAGATATCTAAACAAAGGAATCAATTAAATAGAACATAGTAGGGAGAAAGACACTGAAAATGGCGCATCACTAATAATTTCAAATGGTTTCACTTCACATAGAAAAATATCAGAAAGGAAAATTTATATTCAGATTTTTCTCTATAAATAATAATAATGGCAGTTTGAATCTGTACCAAAATAACCACATGTACACTTCATTTAAAAGAATGAATGTAGTTTCTCTTTGCTGAAAACAAATGACTATTAAACAAGGCTCTACAGTCCCAGGAAAAAAAAAAAAAAAAAGATATATATATTCCAGAGCTCCACAGCAAAGTGTCTACATCAGGATTGTTTCTTACAGCCCTTCTATCTATTATTGAACTACAAACATACAGAAAAATATTATGCATGTTCCTACTGCAGAAACAGAAGTGTGCTCTTTATTGCAGCTGGATTTGTTAAAACCCATCTTACACTGTTTTCCAAACATTCTGGAGATGTAGAAATCCTATCCTAGTTTCATTTACTATGAGAGTACAACAGTGAAAAAAAACTTGGCATCACTGAATGAAGAAGTAACTCACCACAGTTTCTCTTTGTTGCCCTGGACTATGTATTCACAGGCATGTCACACTCTTATGGTTAGAAACTTTTGTCTACTAGTGCAGCTGGTAATACAATCCAACAAATTGATACTAATCATTATACGATAAATATGAATTTGCTCTAAGCAAACATTTAACTATTATTTAGTCACTAAAAGAGACAGGATGATGATATATACTATCGCTCAGTATATTGCTTTTTATACAGGACAGATTTGCGATGAAATACTTTGGAAGGGTTAACGTTCAAACAAGAGATAACAATGGAACATATATTTTCTTTCTTTTCTAGTGCATTATTAAAAGTTAATCAGGGACTATAAAGAGGAAAACTACTTAGGCTATTTACCTGTTTCTTTAGACTACCAAACTATATTTTTAAGGAATTATCTCATAAAACATACCAAATCAAAGAAGAACTAAATTCCCTGAATATGCATAAAAATACACGTTTATACCATTTTATCCATATACTTACATTAAAAAAAAAGAATCTTAGGACATGGCTGTAATACCTCTATTTCACAGTTTATCACCAACTGTACTGATCAGATTTTTTTTTTTTTTTAGAGCAAAAGCCAATCAAATGCCAGAAAACAGACCCTGCAGGGTCAAAATGACCACTCATTTCTGTAAAATGGATCTTTTCTAGGAGAGTTAACAATAAGAATGTATAACTTATATTTCATAAATAATCATTTTGCATTGTAACCAAGAGCTTACAAATATCAAGGATAACTTTGGCATTAATATACTTTTAACATTGATCATAATGGGGGTTTAATTTCCATTGAAAGGATCCACAATGAATAATTTATAGCAATGCAAATAATCCCCCCCCCCCCACCCCAAGTTGGTATTCTTAAAAGAATGGTTCATTATTTAGTTTTAATAAGCAGGGAAATCCTTGATATTATAAATTTAAAGATAACCATACTTTTAAAAATCAATTTTTATCCATTATCACTGAAATAGAGCATTAAATCTGATCCAAAAACAAGAGCGTACAAAATATGTAAAAGACTGTAACCATAACTAGTATTTAAGTTATTGTATAAACAGAACATTCTTTTTCTCAAAACGTATAGCCTTGGAGTACTGCAAACAATCTTGCGCTTTGTATTACTGATTGCTTTATTTTAGACGTATTTTTATCTATCTATTTTTTTTTTTTTTAAGAGGAGTAATACTGACTGCCTCTCTAGGCAATGGGAAGACATAAAGCACTCTGATATTTTTTTGGGTTACTGACCAAATATATGGAATAAAAGGTTGCTGATGATGCTATTTGCAATTAGTTATTCTCTCTCCCCCTCCACCTGCCCCACGTGCACAGGGAGAGGACAATAGGGACCATGTGACTAAAGTAGTGTACAGTGCATGCAATATAGTACATGTTCTTTGAGAAATCTTGCTTCTTCGGTTTGTAAAACATAATAGGGACTTTCAGCAGGCATATGCCTATGACATTTTGAACCAGAAGTTAAAGGGAAAGTGTAGCTTTCTCTGTGGAATTTATGTATTGGATTTGATAACTAACCTTATTATATTTAAAAATGATAACTTTGCAGCTACAATCAGTTTACATTAGAGTGATCAATGATCTATTGTTTTGTAATGTTATCAAAGAGTTTGCTATTAAGAAACATAAGATAAAGGCTAGATGCCTTTCTGGCAGTTTAAAAGATTGTTAAGAATACACCAGATGCATTTACTAATAGATGTACAAGTAAAACTTTAAGAATTAAAGGGAATGTTCACCTTAAAACTAATTAAGTATTATTTTAGCTTTTTTTTTTTTTTATAAACATGCCATTATGGATTTAACTTTTCTTGGTTTACGGAGACCACTGAAGCTTGATTTTAATGTAGAATTTATTATTAAATAGAGAGGTTCAAAACAGGAAGCTAAATCCAATTAAAAAATAAATATCAAATAAAAAAAAAAAAAAAAAAAAAAAAAAAAAAAAAAAAAAAAAAAAAAAAAAAAAAAAAAAAAAAAAAGATTTTTTTCCCACGTTGACATATGCCTTAAAAAACAAATTACTTTTTGTACTCGAGAGAGAAGTAGATCATAAGAGAAAAAATGTATTCAATGAAATACATATGAATTGTAATAATTTATGAAAAATGGGGCCCAGCAGATATTTCTTGTCAAGCTTTTAATTTTTGTACCTTTATGTGACCTGTCTTCATGAAAGCACCCTTGTGTTATATTATCTAATTCAACTTTCCAATTTTTTCATAGGGCGCAGAACAGCAATGTATACATTGAATCCCTTTAGGTGTTGCTGAACTATATTTCCAGCATCCTTAGTTGTATAACAGGGCAGATCATTAATTACTCAAGAGTCTAGGAATTTTGACTATCATTGTGTAGCACTTGTGGCAAAATACAACTAAACATTCTTTCAATTGCTCTATAGACATAGGGGGATTATTGATCAAAGTGAGAATTTGACTGTTGAAGTGAATTCTCATCACTTCGGGTTGCTATGCTCCGATTCTCTACTCCTTATTGACTAACCAGAGGATTCCCATTGGAATGACGCCAGTAGGAGTCTAGTAGTCTATTGTGTAGTGTGCAACTATCATTAGCTGGCGAATTCGCCACATCTCAAAGTTTGCTGAATATCCGAAGATGGGGAAATGGCGAATTCATACCTTTAAGCAACAATTCAGTTTAACCTATTCTGATTTTTAGCCCCCAATAATTTCCAAAATAAGGTCTAATAAATAAGGAAATTAAGGTAAAAATATATCACATTTAAATAAAAAAGGTATTTCAGAATCAGATCCAGATTTTGTAAATAAAGTTAACAGGAATACTTTTCCGAGCAATCTTATCACGAAGGGCTAGCTCATGAACCCATTAACAATTTTTCACAGAATTTTACCTGTGGAAAAAACCCCCACAAAACCCACTTATCCAAACAACTGCAATTTCAAGTGCAAGTGACTTTATAAGGGCACAGTTCTTTTCTAAATAAATATAGATTGTGCACATCTCCAAGAATTTTAGATACTCATATTAAGAACAACCATGTACTGCATATACAAGCAATGGCAAACTGGTAATCCCATTCAGAAATAACATTCCATGAATAATAAAACATGGCAACACACACAAAAAAAATAACGAACACACTCATTTGTACAGTGAACCATTCTAAGATTTACACTAACTCAGCAAAAAAAATAAGCAGATAAAATCTATGGAATCTCTTCTTCTAGTTCTCTGTTTTTCAGGCCAGCATTGCTTCTCACATCGTCAAATGAGTAACAGGTAATTATTTTTCCATTTTTAAAGACTGTTCGGAGGAGATCCTGTAAAAACAAATAAAATATAAAAGGATTACAATTTTTTTTTATTTAAATCTTTTTTTTAAATTTCATAGTAAGGGACAGAATAGTTTGGAAATATTCACTGTATCTATCCACAAAACAATAAAAGTGTTTCAAACTTTTTCATGCAGAAACACAGATACTGTACACTTAAAGAGCAATTTCATTTCATGATCATCTGAGACAAGGTTTAAAATGATTCTAACACCTAGCAGGGCCCTTACACTACTGATAGCAGTGCTAGAATTGCTAATAGGATTAGGCTGTACAACTTTAGATTTCAAGGTACATCATTCATGACTACTCAGTAGAAGCTTTTAAATGGCTCTCTCCAGCTAACCCAGAATAAGAATTTCTGGGACCAAGGCAAGCTATACCCATACGTGTGATTGGCCACTATAAGCTTTAAAGTTCATAGTTATTCACTAGGGATTAGTAAAAATACAAGATAAAAACTTACTGGTCCATATTCTTCTAGATCTCCTTTCCCTTCTTCTAGAGTCACATAATCACTTTTAGGTGTCCTGTGCAAAGACAATCTTCCTTTCTTTGATCGTTTATTTGGATCAGCCACTGGATCTTTAAATACATTCACCTACAAAATGCATAAGGTTGCTTACTTAATAAATGTTTGGAAAGAGGTTCATTTTGACCTAGTCACACCTCTTTTTGTAATCACATATTAAGTCCTTTACCTTACCCACACCCCGAAATCATAGTATAGACTGGCTCTTTAACATGGTCCCAGCATAAACCAGAAAGGTTAAAGAAAAAAAAAAAAAAAAAAAAAAAAAAAGTTGTTTTGTGTATAGTACTGTTTAAACATTTCTAGCAACTTTTGTGCTTTAACAAACAAAATATTTAAGACATACCCCTAAGCCATTAGTTACAACATAGCTGCATTTAAATGAGCAGTTTAATAGGTCTCTTGTCAGTTTCTGCAACAATGCTCCTCCAGAACCAAAGGAAATATTTTCGACACTCCACCGGTGTTTTTTCATTCCTTCTACAATCTAAAAAAATAAAAGTATAATGGATCAGACTTTACGGTTATTGTATAAAACTGAACTTAACAGATACGTTAATATAGAAGAAATAAAAAGAGAAATAATGAATATCTATGCATTTTTCTACAGTGCACAAATCTTGAATAGACCAGTTTTTGAATGAAAATCATTCAAACATTCCTTGTGGAATCATTGCAAGCTTTATCGTGAACCTTAATTTTCACTTTGTGAATGTTAAGATAAATAAAGTCATTTAAAAGAACAGTCCAGCCTGATTAATAAAAAGTAATGTGTGTTGTAAATGCATAGTACATTTTTTTTGCTAATATATTTAGTCTTTTATGTGAGGAAAGGTATTAATTATTCCATCTGTGTAGCAGTACACAGCTCCTTATGTGTTTACTTCCTGGTTGGATTCTTGTGTCACTGACACAACGGCATCTCAGGAAGGTCAAAATTCATAGTTAATGAATAACCATGGGCAGTTACAATACTTATAGCTAATGGTGTACACTGTCAGTAGCAAGCACTGAAACTGAGCTTGAGAGAGAGACCAAATCCATATAAAAAGAAAGTGAAGGTTTCAGCCCTTTCTTTAACAATTGCTTTTGAGTTAACCATAGCTAGACAATGGAAGAGCAACATCACTCCACCTATCTCAAAATGGCTAC
>WMED01004405.1:0-20755 GCA_019650415.1 Pipa parva
TCTTACTACACTAAGCAATACTTTCTACAACATAATTAAAGTTGATTCTAATGTAAATATTCCTTTTAACCACCAGTAAAAAATAATAATTTCCTATACTCCTGGGTAACATGTTTCCTTATTTAAAACACACTTTGCAGAGCCCTGCATTTATTAAACAAGCACATCCTATTTTTGAGGGGTGCTGCCTGTATGTATGTAGAATTTTATTTATAAATCGCCACAAATTTACAAAGCGCTGTACATTTCAGCAATATAAATATAATACAGACATGGGGAAAATGTATTACACATTACAAGTGAGTAACTTACAAGTGTGAAATCGCTTTAAGTGCCAGGTTGTGGTTGACAAAAGAGGATGGAGGTCCCTGCCTCGTAGAGCTTACAATCTAAGTGTCTGCCTACTACTTCCACTGCCTCCCACTCCACCTATTACCCAACTGCTGACTCACCACATGTGCCTACCAAAACCAGTCACAGGGCTGTTTTAATTAGGGCGGTTGGTGTTGTAAAAGTTTAGCAGGAGAGGGCACACTAACAATTGTCACCTTTGGTGACTTCAACCCATGACATGACCCTACATTGGCAACCAGAACAACTTCCATAAAGAATGTAAAGTAAAATTGCACAGCATAGCACATTTTGCTCTTGTGCATCTGCAGGTAAATTGTCTGACATGTCTTAATTGCTGGAGTTTTCCCTGCCCTTGTGCAGGGAGTATACAATGCAACCACAGCTGTCAGCTTGCTTTAAAGCTTGCAGCTTCAGCCATAGCCAGGAGGAATTTTTTCCTTGTAAGCAATTCATAGACGCACACATGGGCACAACCAGGTACGTGTGACCTTTCCTGCATACGTTTACAAAATGTTTTGTCAGAAACAAAATACCTGGAACAACTATATCTTTATTAACTATGAACCTGATTTTATTTATTTAAATATCAGGTAGAAGATCTCATTGTTAAATACAGGAAAAAGAAAAAGACTGTTGCTGGAATAGTGGTGGAGCCTATCCAATCAGAAGGAGGAGATAACCATGCTTCAGATGACTTCTTCAGGAAACTGAGGGATATTGCACGAAAGGTAGGATTTGCTTGATATTCCTAAACATTTTCCAATAATATGTTATGTTCTAATCAATGTTTGCAAAAGATTATTCATGTTTTTTTTCCCAGGAGTAATCACAGCAGATCTTTTATTTATTTCTTTATTTAAAGTAGAGACACCACACTGACAAATTGTGGATACAGTATTTTGTAAGGCAATGGCACCTTCATACATGAAAGAAGATTAATCCATATCTTTTTCTAAGGAAAGCCTTATTTCAAAGATACCTGTCACGTTCATCCAGCACAAACAGATATACCTGTAAGGGGTTACACTCTGTTTATCACTCAGTCTTACGTTCAACACTCATGCTGAAGGTTGAATATAAATCTCAACCCCAATGCATTCCCCCCAGTGCTTTAAATAAACATTCAGAATACATACTGGTAACTCAACCAAGCAATCTCTGTACCATGGAAAAGCATTTAGCAAATATATTCTTAAAAAGGTTGAAGGTTGTAAAGGACAGTAAGGCAAACTGCTGAAGATTTAGAGAATTACTCATTAAAGTGTGAACTGTTGCGCAGATGCTGTCCACACATATATGCATTTTTTATTACTATTCACCATGAGTGCAACAACACTTTAGGTATTTATCATGCATGATCATACAAGTTCAAACAACTGGTTACTGGTGTGAGTTTGCTGATTTGACTTGGTGAACTGGAGGCTTACGCCAATGTTCCTCCTGCTACCATTCTGCCGACATTTGTCTCAAAAGGCTTAGAAAACATGGCAATAAAGTGGCAGCATGAAGAAGGGATTGTGTCTACCACTGAAATGAATGTAAAAATCAACTGCATCTCAGCTGACTCATTTTTGATTATTGGTCATCGTAGATGGCAGCTATTTAATATTATGATTTATGAACCCATAGACTACCGGTCATGTCATGCAAGCTAATTCTTGAGAGATGCTTGAGTATCTCTAAGAAAATCCATCCTGCTGCATCATAAATGTTAAATTACATTTACAATATACATCGATTCAAAAGGGGGTGTTTATCACGCAGCCAGAAAGTCATTCATTTTTAAAAGGTGATAATTTATTTATTTTACTGCTGGATCCATGTTACCGGTAATTTAATTTAGATAAATTATAAAATGACAGATATGACATGCCAAATGAGTTAGATGGCTTGTATTTACCACTGGGTGTTGCTGCAGGTATGTAAAAAGATTAATTCCCAAAAAGCCCATTCTTCTTTTTCAAGATGAATTAATTCTGGCATTAATCTTCCAAATCCAGTATGAGCTTATTAGGTGATCAGGATAGCTTAGCTAAATAGTCTGTGTTTCACTAAGCCAACCACCTCCAACACCCCACTGAGCTCTGGATGGAGTGAAGTAACTAATTCTGGCCATCGCTCACTGACAAGAATGAGAATAGTGTCATGAGATCAGATTTTATATAGTACGCTTCACAGAGTAACATTGTATATGTCAATAGCTCCCTCCACCAGTTTCAGTCTGCCAGTAGGTCTAATAATACACTATCAGGCACTAAAAGGGAAAGCAGAGCATTTTTCCTGCTTGGCAACAAATAGTAACTTAAAACAGATGCACTGTGGGATTTCTATAAACACTTAGAGATCTCAGCATGTGTTGAAAGAAAATCAGAGTTAGGCTTGGCCTTCTGGCGTTTCTGCTTTTATCTAACATTATTGAATTTCTGTACACATTTAGCATGGCTGTGCATTTTTGGTGGATGAAGTACAAACAGGAGGAGGATCTACTGGAAAATTTTGGGCTCATGAACACTGGGGAATGGACGACCCAGCGGATGTTGTGACGTTCAGTAAAAAACTAATGACCGGAGGTTTTTTTCATAAAGATGAGCTCAGGCCTGATGCAGTGAGTTTCAGCTTCTACTTGTGCTTATCCTCCTGTTTATATATGATGTTGACAGTGGTTAAATGAGAAAGTTAAAAAGAAGGCTGCAACAAATTGTGTGTGAACTGTTCCTGTTATACTAATGTTTAGGGATTAACAGGTTAGCTTCTCAGTATTTGACATAAGGCATTAATGTTCATCATTATTGTTCCACTCTTTTATAAGAAACACTTTCTTCATACTGTTTTAACCACTCAAAGATGCGTATTTAAATTGAATCTTTTCATTGTTTAATGAAACACTCCTTTTTTCAAATGGTTTCCCTAGGGAAGAAGGAAAAAAAAAAGCATGGTCTCTTTAAACTGATGCCTCATTGCAGTGAGGACCCATGCCCTTATCCTCCATTTCTTGTGTTTCCCAGGCCAGTTGCTATGTTTGGTTCCTCTGTCTGTACAAATTTCCTACCTGCTCCTAGGCCTTCCTGTTTCAGTTGTCTGGTTTCCCATTTTGACTCCTGACAAAGATATATTTAAAATTCACTTGCCATAACTTTTAATGTATACACTATACTAATTGGTATACATTACATGCATGATATGCCTTTTGAGAGTTGCTGCTGCTCTCTTAGATGTCGAATTACATATCAGATTGTCCTATGACAAACAGAGTTATATCTATATTGCATGTATGGCAGCAATTTAATGTGGCTGAATAATTGCAACATGACTCTTTATATTTATCACTTTATTATCCAGTACAAACTCTGATTTGGGGAAGGTTTCTGTGGCTTTCAGTTCAAAAATGCTGTATCAATTAGAGCCTTAAATGTGGGACTGTCTGTCTCATTTTGTATGTAGGGGTGTCTGCCTGAAAACAAAGCTCAGTGTAAAAGAATTTGATCTAAATTAATTGATATCCATTTATAGCTGTATTAAGTCAGAAGACTCCAGACCTAAGATTCAAGGGGGTTATTCACTAAGGTGCAAATTCGACTGTCGAATTCGCAAACAGCGGATTCCCGTAGCAAATCTGCTACAATTTCAAAATTGTAAAGTCGTAACAATTTTTAATGTTAAGATTGCGACAATTTTCCCATAATAAAATCGCGACTGCAACAATATTCTCATTATAAAGACGCGACTGGGACAATAGCAGCCTTTTGCAACTGTCTTTATCTGGCGAATTTAGTGAATAACCCCCTCATTCTACTCTTTCAAGTTAGTGGCAAAGTTTCCAACCCCTGAAAAAAAAATTGTTTCTGACATTTTTTAACATCCAACATTTTTTTACAGACATTGTCATCGGCTGTGCTTTCATTTCCAAACAACAACTTAAGCATTGTAAGAGCGAATAGGGGTTTTAGAATTGGAATGAAGTTATTTCCAATGCATCTCAGTCCCACAAACACTGCAAGGAATATTTTGTGTATTGTTAACAGGACAGTGTCAGATTTTACTGGCCTTATTATCAGTAAATTTACTGACCATTTAGTGTGTAATGTAGCCATTTAGTCACCAACAGATTTTTGCCTATTTGGCACTGTTAAAATAAGTGTTTTTTCAGTATATATTATTTACTACTTCTATTCATTTTCATTTTACAGCCAGATTTATAGGTCTTTATCTCCCTCACATACTTCCTCTTCTACAGTCCAGTTTAGAATCCTGAAATAAGAGAATTGACTGAAAGGCTTGAGAATTCTGAGTAACCAGTCAGAAATGTGTGGTTGTGCTGTCTTACCTGATTTTGTCTGAGTGAATTTCAGAATTCTCAAGCCTAGAGATCAAGTCAATGGTATGAGATTCCACACTGATCAGCTGAAAGGAAGTAGGAGCGGAAGTAGGGGTTTCAGTAAGACAGTGACTATAAATTTAAAAATGCTGAATAAGTCATTTATATTGCAATATCATGTATTTAACATGGGCTATTAGAACAAATAACTGTTTGAGACCAAATGGTTCCTATAATGTACTACAATATTAAACCATGCTAAATGTTAGGTTTGCTTCTAAATGTATTAATAGTTCTTTTACTTATGCTTTTATAGCAACTGTATGTTTGAAGCACACAGTGAATTGTAAACTCTTATTACTCTGGGCATCCACAGGGTAAAATCCAAGGGGGTTGGTGCCAAATGCCATGACATCATGTGATGCATCAGGAGTAATTCTAACCTCCCTATGCGCCCCTCTTTCTTTTCACTATAGGGCAGGACAGAGGCGCACATCAGGAGGTTAGAAACACCACTGATGTGCTCATTCCCTAGCTGCAGGTCTTCCAGTGGCAAACGTATAACCCCCCCCTGCGGAAGCCCATACTCATTACCCCTTTGCTTTGATACAAGGATATCACTTAGTCAGAATCAAAGCTTATTGTAAAAGAAATGAAATCCGGTTATGGCTTATTACATTATGCTTGCTTCTCACTGAGTTAGATTTACAGACAGTTGCTCAGATTTGGATGACGGATGCTTTATTGCTTCTTTGCTGTTTCCCATTTTAATTGACCTCTAATCAAAACTTAGCCATGAAATTTATTTGCGGCACGATTTCTAATAAAACCATCGAGCAGACATGATAAAGTGATTGATAACATAGAGCAAACTGCAAGTATCACAAGATTTGCAATTCTGTTTAGTTCACACAGGACAATTTGTATGCACAGATTTTGCATTCATTTGAATAAGATGTTGACATGACCTGTAATAGAGGAAATAATGACCGGATGCTAAAACAAACATTATCTCTGCTATGAATTAAAACGGCATAAGGAGAAGGGTGTAACTACTGAGACTAAAGCAATAGCAGCTGCACTGGAGACCTGAGGGGGCCACGCTGGGCACAAAATACTGTATTGTACTACAATTAAAGGTCACTTTTACATGTGTAGCAAAATATCCCACATATGTGTCACTAATGGATCTTACTAAATAAGGAGGTAGGGTGAAGAAAATAGTAACAAATGGGTGTTTGAGCTGGAAGGCATTTTACCCTGGGGCCTACTTGCTTCTAGTTACACCACTGGTTGGAGACATTACAGATGAAGAGAGATATAGCCTATTCTGTGATTAGATAGCTTCTCTATTTTCGTATAATTCCTCTTCTCCTCCCAAAGGTTTTGGATTCTTGATTACTTTGTTTGATCAAGTGGAACTTGGTGGTGCATGGGGTGATGTATATGTGGATGTGGCCAACAAAACAGAATCAATAATAGGAGAGAGAATGCAAGTACCAGAGAAACAACATCACTGTGTTTACTAGCTTTCTGTACAGAGAAATGTAATATATTATATCTAGCACAGGTACACTGGTACAACATCAGTGTCGGACTGGGATTAATGGGCCTGCTGGGAGGTGCCCCCCCAACCCCATTCACATGATGCGGCTGACATAATAGGAAATCTGTGCACTGTTGGGCTGGCTTGCCCCTCCGGGACCAGAGCCCACCAGGAATTTTCCCAGTGGGCCAGTTTGCTGTATAACATAATTTTTTTGGTTTGGGGAGTCTAAAAAAGACTGCATTTTACCAGAGACTGTAAATTGAAAGTCTTACCGTAATTCGTAATTGTTCATTGTTAAGTATATTTGGAGGGCACATAAACCTTTATTAGTTTACACCTGTGTGTAGCCATATCAAACCCTGGACATGCTAAAGAGCTCAGTTTGTAACTATCTTGTTATGTTACAAAAACTGGTGAAGGAAGTGGATGATAACAAGAAAAAATAGAGAATAACAGGAAAATCAAGAGAACAAAATAATAACATATTTCAAAAATGGTTGTTTTGAGATAAATAAGGATAAATAATAAATTAATGAAAAATGTTTGACTTTCCCCTCGAAAGGGGGTTAAATAGCACGCAGACTCTGCATTGATGCATTCTGTGACCTACAGAGTGTACTGATGTGTTTTTGATGTGAATTCATGGATTGATCTGGCTAACTTATAATACACTATTAATAGCTATCTAGTAATCAGTTTAATCCCGCACCGCAGAGTGCTTTGGCCTCTATGCAACTATGTAATATGCAGCTGAACCTGTTACTTATTACCCATGTAGCCTGTGGTTAACCAGATGCTTTAAAACTCTAAAACAATCTACATGAAAAGCTGCCATTTGATACAGGATTGTAATGAAAAGTCTTTACATACTGAAGGATATTTATAGTACTGTTTTTTAATTTCTATCAATGGATAGGTTGTATCACGTTTTTTATTTAAAAAAAAAATTTTTTTTGTTCGCTATAAAAGGATTGCTCTTTTCATAAAAGCATTGTCTCAATGCACACATCGGTGTTATTTTGTCTTTACTGAATTTGCTTAGCTCGAACTGGAAGTGCTAGTCTATTTCAGCCTATGGAAAATACTGCCGTAAGTGGTTAGTAGTGGTACTGCAAGTAATAAAACATTTCAAAATTACAATCCCAGTACATTTTAAAATATATATTATATAAAATGATGCAGCAAGGACTGCTCCAACCCCCTCTGCAGTCTTACAGCATCTGCATTGGTGCTCCAGATCCCTTTAAGTGTACTTAATTTGTTCCAGGTGGCCTTAGGGAGGGTGTGAGCCAGGGTCTTCCTCTGTGAAGATACATCACTGCAGATCTTATATAGTCAAAATATGGTTAAAGACAAAGATGTTTAAAAGTGCATCTGTTACCTCAAAACACTAATGCTAATTTAGGTTGTACTAATGAAATAAATGTTTTGTAAATATATATGTATTTTAAAAATGTACCTTTATACAGCGTTTCTCTCTGTCATCTTCCCTGTCAGCCTGACTTTTCTTTCCTGGATTGGATTATGATGATTGACATTATAGCTCCTCTAATCAGATCTAGATTGTGGTTTAAGGGATCTGATTGGAGTAGCTATGATGTCACTCATTTAGCCCCAACCAACCCAACTTGGGAAAGAAAAGTCAGACTGACATGGAAGATGACATAGAGATATGCTGTATAAAGGAACATTTTTTTTAAATACATATATATATTTACAAAATGCTTATTTCATTAGTAGAACCTAAATTAGTACTTGTTTTGAGGTGACAGGTGCACTTTAAAATGTAATTTGTTTCTGTAGAAGAGAAGCAATATATAATATTATGGTACTAGTAACACTTTATAGAAGCGGTAAGCACAGAACTCCCTTAAGAGGACTTTATTTCCAGGGTTTCACAAAGAACAAGTGGCTATAATTTTAAATTAGACGAAAGGTGCCTTTATCGTTGGCAGTGTTAATAGTCCTTCACTAGAGGTGTGAAATTACAGAATACTTCCCTAGAGAATCAGTAAAATAAGATTTATTTTTTTCCTTTGGAGAAGGCTTGGGTGGATTTTGCTAAGCAGAAAACCCAGGATTACAATAAGTAATTTAATAAACAGGGTTGCTTTGTTGATTCAGGGAAATCTTTTGATTGCTATTGAGGAATTAGGAAGGAATGTTTCCTCCTATGAAATAAAACTGGTAAAATCTAGGGGCAGAGATTTGTTTCTTATCATTTTTTCTGAATTAAGTAGAGGCAATTGTTTCTGTAAAGTCTAGACTGTAGACATAAGGAACTACAGCATGAACCAGTGTGAATAATATAGACATAGAAAAGCAGATCAAATTAGATTTAAATTAGAATTAAGAATTACAATTTAAATTAGAATTAAATAAATGCTGAGCAATAAATTCAGAAGATTTCCAAAAAATGTTTGAACAAATAAATGACAAATGATGCTTACTGCAAAATGTAAGGCTAAGTATGTTTGGGTAAAAAAAATAATGAATATATTAAAATAAATTGTAAAAATGTTAGATAACTTGTAATGAGAAAGGAACAAAGGTACAAAGCTATATGATAACTACTGGTGTTGTGCTGGTGTTTTGTATTAAATCTATAGAATAAAGCTATATGAAGGGGTACCTTGCCTAAATATTTATCTTTTTCCCCAAATTAAAGGAAATTTCCTTTTGAATTCTCAAATGTAATTCTTATGTAATGCTTATTGAGGCAGTAGATATCCCCTTTAATCCAAATCAAAAATGGTGTGCAGTTCATTCAGAGAATAGTGTGTTACATAAGTAACGCGTGTACAAGCTTACTATTGGTTATAACTTTTAGTGCTTGTGATTGGATACACATTTAGTTTGCACATGCTTGTGATTGGATGCACATAGAAACACAAACTGACAGCATAATAGTAAAAAGGGAGTAGCTTGAGATCATGGAGTACGTTTAAATGGTTTTACAGTGGTAAAAATGAATCATTGTATAAAGCTGATGATTGAAGCGTGCTGGATAACATAGATATATCAAAAGACAGGAACGTTGACAGATGCTTATTGTAGCATACTAAGGGGCCATGTGTTTAGGGGTGCAGTAATGAACCTTATCAGCCCTTCTCATTCAGAATTTAAAGGTCCATTTTGTAGAGGACAAGTTCATTAATGCAAATAGTTAAAGAAAACAAATTGAATATTGCCTTGTAATAATATTTTTTTCTTATCTACAGCCTTACCGCATTTTTAATACTTGGCTTGGGGACCCATCCAAAACCCTTTTGCTGGCTGAAGTGTTAAATGTTATTAAGCGAGAGGATCTGCTAAGCAATGCTGTGCATGCTGGAAAGGTTCTGTTAGATGGACTGCTGGATTTGCAGGTTATTCTTGCTTATATTTTAACTCCATACATCTGGTTAGATTTCTATTAAGAATTAACTCTAATTTTTATTAGAGTTTGTATTTGGACTTGATTTACTTGGGACATGCAGTACACATTTCCTTTTGCCATTGTAAAAAGGTTGTGACTGTGTGAGAAATGTATATAAATGTTTCTTATAGTGTACCAACAGTACTGGAATTATATGTACTGCTGGTAAAACAATCGTTTGAGATGTATGCATTGGCCAAGATAGAAACCTTTAATGGCAGATTACTAGGGGACTCAGAGAATGCATTAAAGGAACAGTCCAGCCTCCAACAGTTTTTTGACCTGTAATTTGTCACTGGTAAATAAATGTTTTCTGGTATAAATATACTTTATGCATTTATAGCCATTTTCTTACAATAGTCCCTCCTCGCTCACCTACTTCCTGTGTGTGGAATCTTGTGCCACTGACCTAATCAACAGGCTTGAGAATTCCTGAAAGAAGCAGGTGAGCATCACACCTACGTAGTTGCATATCTTCAGCATTCTGATTGATTCCTCAGAATTCTCTAACTTTGATTCAAATCCCTGGCTTAAGATTCCAGACTGAACCACTGAAGAGGAAGTAGGTGACAGAGAGAAGAAGTTTCTAAAAGGAAATGCTTAAAAATGGGGAAAAAAAAGATGGAAATAAAATATATTGCAAAAGGATTTTTTAACTGTGAAAATAGGCCAGCAAATGACTATTGGCGGCTGGATTGTTTAAAAATAAAGTGTGTTTCGCTGATCAACTTAAACAAGTTCAAAACAGCTTTTTAGTTATGAAAGCACAACTTTGTAAGTATTAAAAGATGAATAAAAAAAACAATGCTTTGCTCTATTAGGTTACACACCTGCAAGTTTATGATTGGTTTCTTGGAATGCTAAAGCCTTTTGTCAAATAACTGGTTTAATATTCGTAATTGAGCTGCTAAAGGAGTTTTATTCAGTTGGTGTATACAGGCAAAGAATGTTGTCAGGTTCTTTATTAAATATTCCCCAAATGCACTCTGACAAAGGGCGAAAATTATTAAACTCGAAAAGGCCGATTTTCGAGTTTACCCCTAGTAGATCTTGGCTGTTTGATAAAAATCAATCAATATTTTTACTGATTGAAACTTTCGATCAAGTTTTTTGATAGGATTTTTCTATGGAAAGGTAGCCACACGTTAGATGAAGTAATAAGGCTACCTTTTCTATTGAAAAATCTGATGTGTGTTTCTGCTATTCTGCAATTCCTGTTCAAAGTAGTAGAGCCAGGCACAGGAAGAGATTGCTGCCCCATTACAAAGAAATTCTGGTGTGGTCCTGTACATTAGGCTAGTGCCAAATCTGGTGTGTTGTTGCAATTTTGCTTAAAAAAAAAAACTAGTAAACTAGGATAAAATGCATTCCCATAGTAAGTCAAGCATATGACCGAAAGCAACCATGTTACATATTGTAGGTATGGTTAATGTGACTGTTTCAAACTGAATGTGCTTTATTCAATTTCTTCTAGTCTCGTTACCCCCATCTGGTAAGCAGGGCAAGAGGAAGAGGTACATTCTGTTCATTTGATACTCCTGATGAGGCAACTCGTGCCAAATTAATATCCCAAACAAGAAACAAAGGTATTCAAGTTACACAATCATCTGCCAGTGCTACTGTACTCAACAGTGTCTTAGCATGTATCTATGCCCCATCATGTTCCATTGGATCTTGTTGGGCAGAGCTTATTCTGTATGGATACAATGACTCTCATTTATTAAACCAGTATGAGAAAAGGCAAAAGGGCAGTAACCCATAGCAACCAAAGAGTTGCTTCTGTTGTCTAGAATGCACGAGTGCTCTAATCTAACTGTTCATTTAATTCTTTAGCATTATAATATTATGCACCTATTTTATTACAAGATTCCTAGTTTATTTTATAGAATTAATCTGTTTGAAAATGGTACCCAAGAAACAGAAGATCAATGTAAGGGCAATTACATTACCCCTTATTGTTTTTGTTTTTCTCAATCAAATGG
Source organism: Pipa parva (assembly GCA_019650415.1). Lineage (NCBI taxonomy): Eukaryota > Metazoa > Chordata > Amphibia > Anura > Pipidae > Pipa > Pipa parva. Next base: position 11,619 of record WMED01004405.1, read on the forward strand.
GTCCTGTAAGGTAAATAATGGGCGACCCATTGACATTTGTTGTATATAAACTTTAAAGGAACAGTCATACCATGGCACTTATTCCTATACAGTACCAGCAAAATTCCACCTTTGAAGTTTAATTCCCAACTTGTGTTAAGCTTCCTGAAAATGCCCCAGAAACCTGACTTATAAAAGATGGCTGCTACCAGCAGAAGGAAAGACAGCACAAAGCAATAGAATCAGGAATTCAACCTCAAAGATTACATTTTTTAAATTACTGCATAGCATTGGTTCTCAACCGAGGGTCAAATGACAATTTGCCAGGGGTCACCTAACATCCCTCGGGAATGTTGTGGATTTTTAATACTCTTTATCTGTGACCGCAACAATATTTCTATAGTAAAGATGCGACTGCAACAATATTTCTATAGTAAATTCACAACCGCGACAGTATTTCTATAGTAAAGTCGTGACCGCGACGATATTTCTATAGTAAAGTCGCAACTACGACAATATTCCCATATGGTTATGTGGAAATTATCGCAGTTGCAACTTTAAAATTGGAGTGGTCACGAATAAACGGTTGCGGCAAAAAAAAAAAAAAAAAGGTTAAGAACCACTGCCGTGTAGTAATACCAGTCCAATAGTAATTCTTTTTCTGGGGTTACTGGTCCTTTAGTCAGGAAAGCGAAGTTTGTCCTTTGCTACTGTGGCTTATGTATGTTACTCTATGATGTCAGAGTAGTAAATATAAGGCTATATTCAATGAGACTTGTATGTTTCTGTCTAAGTACTGTTGTTATTAAGGGTTATAGGCCTAATCACTTCTTTATTTATTTCAGGTGTTGTCCTGGGAGGCTGTGGTGATAAGTCAATTCGCTTCAGACCAACTTTGGTCTTTAAAGAGCATCATGCACACCTGTTTCTCAACATCTTTAATGATATTCTTGCAGACTTTAAATAGAGTTCAGATCAGACTGAGCTAACCAAGCATTAGTCAACAACAGAGCCAGAGATTCTGAGAAATGTTTTGTCTATTAAACTAACTACTCTATACGCACAGTTCAGGGTTCAATTCACAAGTGGAGGGCAGGTGTTTGGCTTTCATACCAAAACAGCGCTCCCATGAATCCAATTTTAATGTGTCACAACAATGTATATTTTCTTAGCAAATCTGATTTTTTTTTCTAGTGTACAGCATAGGATATGCAGGGATATTAAGTATAAACTACACACATTTAATCATGAAAGCAAGTTTATTAACCATGTTTGAAAACCACAGCTTGAAACCGAAATAGATATGAAATTTAAAGATAAAATATCTCTAATTTAAAATTATTTTTTTTCATAATTTTGGCCATAATTATTTCAGGTATATTTCAATATAATGTGAACCTTGTGCAAGTGTTATTGTCTTCATAACAAATGTAATAAGAAATTTGAAAAAAATGTTTAATGCTTGTTCTGTCCTTTTTTATTTTAGTACTATCCTGGCAATAGCCGTGTGATTCATGAAATTATTTTTTCTTTAGATTAGGCAAAGCAGCCATTGATGTTTTATTTGTTGCAAGGGAATTCTGGGAGTTGCATCTGTGCAGCTGGATGTCTATGCTGTATGGTATTTAGGTATTGAATTAAAATTTGTACTAACATTGTCACTAAGACTTGTGTTGGCCATCTAATAACATATTACATTGTGTTGACCATCTAATAACCTATTACATTGTGTTTCAACTTACGTCTTTTGGATAAGTACCAAATACCAGGTTTTAATGTTGTAGCCATATGCTTTAATGTTATGGTCACATTTGTATCTCTCATAACAGACCCTATAAGTCTTGAAGGATTAACGATATTGGTCTTTTGTTAAATGCTGGCTCTTGCAGTGCTCTGTGGGTAAGAATTATATTCAAAGCGATAGTATATGCAGTGCTGAGATTTTCTGATAATTACACATGCTATAATTTTGTATGCGGAGTGGTGCACACATATTTTTATGTTTGCTGATTAACTCCAGTACCATGATGAATAAAAGTAGTTACTTTACCTGGATAGCATATATGGGTGAATTTATTCATCTATGTAAATCCATTCTGCATGTGAAACAGTACCTAGGTCAATGGCAGAACAAAGGAAGGCAGAGAAGCTGTTTCTCTGCTTGTAATGTACATTACAGTAGTACTCCTATGAGAACACATTAAACCTGATATCCACAGCCCACAAAACATGCTGGTAGGTAACTAGATTCAGAATAGTACTGACCTTAGTTTTATGTTAATTCCACTGACACAGGGATTGGTGCAAATGATTGCATGTTCTCTATAAAACACCGTATACCATGTCCAATGTTGCCTATGTTCAAACACTAAGAAAAAAGTAAAGGCACAATTTTTTGCAGCTTTGCAAAGCTCTGTCTTATAGTACGAAGGCTAACAGAGTCTCTTGACAACTCATCGGGTTTATGCTTTATAGGGTGTATTTGTTTCAGTGGTTGTGTAACCCACAATGCCTCTAATCACTTTTAAAAGGAAAAAGCAGGAGTTTACAAAACTAAATAAAAACATTTAAATTGTACTTGGCAATAGAGTCCCCAGTTATTACAGGCATTACTAAGTCAGAGGCAATGGAAAATTAAATATGAATATCCAGTCTTGTGTACCAACTAACCAGTTCTTGTCTTTTTTTAGAAAAAAACAGGCAATTATATTTTAAATGGACAGTAACACCCAAAAAATGAAATGCTTTTACGTTACTTTTACCATATATTTAATATGTTATTCCAAAAAGATCTATATTGTGTCTAACATATTATACGTAGCTTTAAAAATTGGGCTCTCTGGGACACTTCTAGAATATGCATTATCTAACACTCCGTAGAAAACCATGAAACTGGGTGTTGTCTGTTTTACTAAAACATGGCTGCTATAAGTAAAGATAAAAACCAACAGAAATCAATACACTTAATGACTTGAACTTCAAAGATAACATGTTTACATGTACTGTATTTAAATAACTAGCATGGTAATCCAAATAGGAATTTGATTTTTTTTTTTTTTTTTTTAAAGTTACTTGTCCTTTAAGGCAAGAGTCCCCAAATGCCGCTCCGCAGGCCCCTTGGAACCAGGCTGCATGATGGTGACGTGCACATGTCATCATCATGAAGCTGGAAACATGCATTGCCCCACCCACCTTCCCTCTGGTTCATCAAACATTTGCTGATTGGGGGAACTGGAAAACCACTGCTTTAAGGAGACCTAATGTTGGTTTTCTTGAATTTACTTTATATGATAAATGCGGAGGGGATAACCAAGTGATCCCCAGGATCAGAACTAAAACAAATAGCAACATAATGTCCATCCAGTACTTATTTATCCTAATTGAAGGATTGATAAAATTAGAGCAGCATAAAAAAAAATGAAAATTAATATGTCTGACTATCATATTGCCTTATGTAGGAACATGTATTCTTCAACTCAGAAAAATAAATTCCACCCACATTCAGTTACTTACCGTAACTGTGTTTTGATGAATGGAGAGGTTTCAAATGGGAAAACTGTAAGAGAGGAAGCAGAGGTACACCATTTTCTTTTAATCTATTTCACCCTAAAGCAGTATTCAAGCCTTTATGGACATAACAGATACAATTATTTGATAATTCTAAGCAATAATGGTTTTCACTTGGCTTTCGTGTAATAGACATGAGTCATTAAGAACAAAATACCATCTCCCAGCCCATGGAACAAGCAGCTGCTCCTAAAATAAGAATGGATATTTTTTAGCGACATGCATATTAGTGATTGCAGTCTACTGTACATGGAAATTTTCCAGTCCAGTTTTGGAAATAAGCACACCTTTTTTGGGTTATCCTTTTTAAGAATTATAACTAGTTATATAGAAGTTATTTGGGGGATTGCATAAGGTGGAGAGAATTTCTCTTTTTTTTAATCTGGTATCTGGAAATTAAAAGTTTGTATTGGGAGTAATTCATGTACCATCTTAGTAAATCCAAAACATGCTTGTATTACCAAATTGTTATGATATTCTATATGAGCGATGGTGAACCTATGGCACGTGTGCTGTTGCAACTGCTGCTGTCCTTCATCCCGCTAGTAAGCAGGCACTCCTCCTGTGCAGGCCACGGATCTGACCTGACAGTTTTCTGGTCTGGTCCACAGCCTACTCTGAAGGAGTGCTCACTCGCTGGAGAGCGCTCCTCCCATGACACAGGCATGATGATGTTAGTCATCAGCACCTGCACTTCGGGGAAGGCGCTGGTAAGTGACGGCACCTTTTTGGCACTCTGTTCCGAAAAGGTTCACCATCACCGTTCTATATTATGCTTTGGCAGTTCTTACACTATTAGATTTAAGCTAATTGGCACTTGGTGGTGTACTTGTTCCAGACTTCAAAATGAGGTTTTATTTATAATACCACACCAGATCAAAAATCTGGATACACAAAGTGTAAATATTTCCTAATAATACATCTTTAATGCTTTGCAACATTGTAAACATATGCAGCATGATGTCTACCTGTTATAAATGTTAAAATTCAGTCTAAGTAATGCAGTTACAAATATAAAAAAAATATAAAATATTTTTTTTAAATAAGGTTGGAAATCCATACTATGCTCTTTACACCAAACAAGAAAGTAGGAACTTGCATAAAGAGTAACAGATTTTAGGTGCTTTAACAAAAAGAGCAAGATGATGTTTACAGTGTTACAAGAGTGCCAAATGTGAAATACTAACAAAGCATCACGGTGTAATAATGACTGCAAGTATGTGAATATAACTGCTTTATGTGTTAATTAGTATCAAATAAAGACTATTTGTAAATTTAAATTGATTCTAATGATTATTGCATTTACAATTGGCCCAAGCAAGGAAATCGTCTGTTCTGGTAACAACACACTATGAATGGGCAATCAACATAAGGTTGTAGCAATTCACACATGCCACCTCTTGAATTCAAGCCACCAGTAACACACAGCTATTTGGGCTGCTTTACACTATTGTGTTTTGTAAGAATCCGTATCTGCTCTCAAACAAGTGCATTAAATTCTTCTTTGTGACACTTGCAGGAACACATTCATGCTAAAGGGGCATTATAGTGCTGATATAACTGCACACATACATATAAAACTCATTTATATCCAAGTCAATTACTGACACAAATGGTTAAAAAAAATTCAGGGAAAAAAATAATACTTGTTTGTTTCCCTTAATTAGTTTTCCGTATAGCTGACATTTTTCTCCCCCCGCTCCCCCTCCTCTTTCACTTCTGCAAGTCAGGCAACACGATAAGAAAAATTGCTATTGGTTAAGCAGTGTGCTAACTTTTGGGCCTCATAAATTAAGCTTGGAATGGAGGAGAGTAGCGGGAAAGCTAACTTGTGTGCAGCCTTTAAGTGGTAAGTTGGGCAAAAATGTCCGGGGAGGGTACCATTTCATGGAAAACTGGCCAGTACACATCACACACACATTTCCTGGTGCAGGAGTTTATCAGTGCTGCCTACTCAATCATTCTGTGTCACATGAAACATCTACTGGGGAGAAACACTTCTCACTAAGGTATAGTACTGCATATGTAAAGATGTAATCTGACTATAGTTCCCCTTTAACTCAATTATATATTAGTCAGTGGAAAACTTTATACATATCCCCTAAGTGTTCTGTCTGTCTGTGCCTGACAGATCTACACATCACAGGAACCCTGGTGCATTTGACGCTCATCACATCCCCAGTCATGCCTATGGAATTGGCAAAGAAATTGGCTGACACTTTATGTATTTAATTAGTGAAATTTGACATTGTTTCCTTTATCAAATGTCTTTTCTACTGATCAAATTGAAAAAAAAATCAATTGCATGAAGATTTTAAAGTATGTGAATGAAATAGGTTTGAAGTTGCAAATTCTCAGTAGTGTGGAAGAGGCCTGAAATATGAATTTAGTTTTAGAAAACCATTTAAAATGTTCCCCTCAACTGGATATGAACTACATAGAAAAATTACTCGCTTAGGGTGAAATGTAATAATCGACCATCTCAAGTTTATCTCGAGTAGATCTCCGCTGTCTGTAATCTGTAAGTAGATCTCCGCTGTCTGTAATCTGTAAGTAGATCTCCGCTGTCTGTAATCTGTAAGTAGATCTCCGCTGTCTGTAATCTGTAAGTAGATCTCAGCTGCTCATGTAAAGTATGGCTACCTTTCCACTGAAAAACACAATCAAAAAGTTTCTATCAGTAAAAATCAATTGAAAATAATTGACTGATTTTTACCAGACAGCTGAGATCCATTCGGGATAAACTAGAAAATGCCGAGATTGGTCTTTTCAAGTTTTTTACATTTCGCCCCTTAAACTCCTAAAAAGTAAAATGTAACATGAATTGTGCTTGTGGGTCTTTTATATGAATGTGAGGGAATGTTAGGTTTTCAACTTAAAGCAATTTTAGATTATGGAAAGAAGATTGCAGCTCATCTGTGTATCCTTATCAGTTTACCAGTGGGCTGTGGACACAACCTTGACATCTGTGATTAAGATCTTTTATGTCTGATGGAAGATAAAGACTAACCGCAACAAAATGACTAAATACAATTATTTTGTAAAGATTGCTAAACGTGCTTACAGTATATAATGCTAGGCATATGTTACGAAATTGTGTACTAGTATTCATACAGACACATTTCATATAAATTATATATAATAAGGAATATAAAGATTGTGCCTAACTTAATTTCCATGCGTGCAAAATGCAATTCTACTGTATGAGAAAAAAAATTAAAATGTCTAAATTATATATATATATATACTGTGTGTGTATATATATATATATATATATATATCAGCTGATATTGAAGGCTAGATTTAGTGTTCCTTTAGGTACTAAAATAAATATTCAGCCATGATATCAAAGTGTCAGTAAGGCCCAGCTTTACTAAATGAACCTTTTTTGCTGCTATGATTTTTGTAATAGTGTAAGCCTTAGCCCAGTAGATGTCCATAAACAGCAGAATATTGTTAAGTCCTCAGTATCAAGGAAAAATAGACACCTCAAATTAATTCTGTAGAAAATTCTGAATATGCTTTAAAATTGAATGTTGCCCAAGACAAGATAAACTTTATCATATCTGCAATGACTGAATGTATTCTGGACCTTACTGTGCCTCCCCCACAGGAGCTGAAAAGGTGCATGGTTTAATTTGACCTTTAACTTAGGCTGCAAATGATTGATTTTCAGGTCATAAGTTTGAAAACTTTGTTATAAAGACTCGTTTTTTTCACTGATGTGAGAAGAGATGGATAATCCTAGGGTAATCTGGAATAACACACTTTAGTGTTTCGTTCATTCTAATCAGTAGGGAACAGTGGTGGAAATAAGTAATATTCTGCAAAAAAAAAAGAAAATACTGCATTATGGGGCATTTTAGTTTATTAAATCTTCACATGCCACTTTAGTTAAAATACAGGGTTTTTCATTCATTTGCTTTAAGTGTATAGACCTCTCGTCTTCTATAATAATGATGATGATACGAATAGGCATTTCTTAAAGTGCTGCTCACTTTAGATTAACATGTGTGCAACATTATAAATGGCCACAACTGATATATTATCAACCCCAAATTTTACATTTGTAAATAATTTCTGCCATCTCCATTAACAACACAGTACTGTTTTAGTCACTGAAAATAAGCAGTTTTCATATAATCACTTCAATGTCACACAAATTGCCTCCTGTGGCTCCCCCATTAACTCACATATAGGAACGTGAAAAGATACAGGTGCAGACATTTTACTGCTTGCATATTCCCACAGGTGGAAGTGAAACAGCAGCAGACATATATATTCAGGCAGTTATACACCTAATTCAATAGAAGAACCACAGGAGGCAATTTGTCACATTTGCAACATAAACTGAAACTGGCAGTCCATCTGTGGATTATGAATTCAGGAGAGGTGGCTGTTACTTGCTAATGTCACATTAGCCATTTTCTGGGGAGTGTTCTTTTGTGGCAAGAAAAGGCATTAAGCAAGTTTCCATTAACTTACCTCTCTATGGCTGTGTATTGTGTGTCACTGCATACAATACAAAACAAAATGCAGGATGTGTTGTCATATGTTATAAAGATGATGTGCTAGGGCAGGGGTCCCCAACCACTGGGCTGCGGACCAGTACACGGCCACAGATTACTTGGCACCAGGCTACACGAAAGCAAAATATTTTAATTTTTATTGACTATCACAGTCTCTTCCAACCCTTGGGCCGTGGAAAAAATGTCTTGCATGAAACTGGACCGTGGACCACTGCACTAGGCCTAGGGTATGCATACACCCCTGTTCCCAGGCTGACCTGTGATAGTGCAAGGGCTCGGCAGAGTGAACATCTATAGTTGTCTACTTTAGGATTTTTCAACTCCAGTAAACCTCAACACATCATGTTTTAAGTCCTTCAAAAAGGTTTACCCACAAAGCAGAATTTAACAAAACATGACATGTAGTAATAGAAATACCTGTTTACATAAACAATAATGCGCAATAGAGAAAATACAGAACTGCAGAACTTGCTGCAAAAGTCTTTATTACAACCACCAATAGGACTGGCATTGGGTTAGATAGCTTGAGTTTTATACAGCTCTACTTAAAGACATGTGTAGCAGCCCATTTTTGTAAACATTCACTTTGCTTTTAAAAAATAACTTACGTCATAAACAAAATTTCCATAATCCATATAGCTATCAGCCATATTAGAGGACCACACTGTGCTAACTTTTGAATTCCACTGTTTTATTTGTCCTGGCAACTGACCCTTGATCACAACAGCCATGTTTTTTTTTCTAAAGCAAAGCCACCCACTTTGCGCAGAAAAAAAAAAAACGCAGATAAAAAGCACCGTAGTACATTACCCTTTAAAAATCAAAGACAAATAGCTGAATTAAATGACCACCATAGAAAGAATAGTCTCCACAATTTGAAAAACGTGTAAGTGATTGTAGAAAAACAAAGTCTCCACCAATAAGTGATTCAATTCGTGTTACAACACCCTGATAATGAGAACTCTCACCAAATCCATATGTACAACACACGTGTAGTAAATGTCAAAACGATTCACGTAGTATCTCTTTCGGAGCAAAATTCCAACAGTTTACACAGCGACT
>WMED01004406.1:0-17145 GCA_019650415.1 Pipa parva
ACTTAACTTTCCGTGGCCCGGTACCGGGTCGCGACCCGGTATTTGGGAAACGCTGCCATAGAGGATAATGTAACCCTTTATGTAATTTATAAGGATATCAATCGAAACCGAGCAGGTCCATGACCACATAAAATAGTTTTAAAGAAGAACTAAAATTATAAATGAAAATGAGGATCCTAAAACGATACATGAGTCTAAGATGAAACATGATAATTACAACTTGAACTGTGCTGTCATTGCCATGTATGGAGGCAGAGTAGACTGCGCTTTCACAGGTACAGGAACCAGCACAAAGTTCCGCTCTCTTATGCAAAAGAGCATACATGTCATCATGCTCATTGCGCTTCTTACTTATTGACGGTGAGAGAAGCGTTCTCATTGGTGGCGTAATGAGTGTGATTATGTATATGCTCTTTTGCACTGCCAATATGATAAGGGGGCAGAGCTTCAAGCTGGCTTGCACTGGCTCCTATACCCGTGAAAGCGCAGTCTAGTTTGCCTCCATGCATGACAATGACAGCACAGTTCAAGCTGTCATTGCCATGTTTCATCTTAGACTCAGGAATCATTTTTGTTGCCTCATATTTATTTATAACTTTAGTTCTCCTTTAAATAATATATACAAGGAATTAAACTCTGAGGTGACCTATAATATCCTTATCAATTACAGAAGGGGGTATATTATCCATACACATACACATGGTAGTTTTGGAAAATTAAATAAGATACATTTACACCTTGAAACCTATTTTAGAACTTGATTGTTAAAACAGATTTTCTCATTTCCATTTTAGATTCAGCTCTTGCTTGTGCCATTGTATCACCCACAATACTTTAGTTTCAGGTTGCAGTGCTATACTGTAGCTTGTCTCATACTCTACTATTGCCTCTTAGCTCAACATTTGCCACCCTATTTGCACTATTTCTGGACCTACAGTTGCAGACTTGGTTGCATGGATGTGCCAGGGGTAGACACCCCCTTGGAATTTGTCCCTATAAAAAAGTGAAAGTTTCCTTTTCATTAGTCTCTTTTGTATTCCCTTTTTCATTATTTCCTTTTCCGCCCATTGAAATCCTAATATTTTTGGCGAAAAACGTGAAATTAGACGTTTCATGCAATATCAGTGAATTTTATCAAAGAAATTAGCAGGAAATAATACGTCTGAAATACGTCTGTAATATTGATGTCCCCTGCCAGGGGACCAAGGATACGAATGGAATTTTTGGAATGTCCCCCTCTAATGGACACAGGATAGGAAAAGGTTAAGGAAAGTTTGGAGTGACATGCATTGACCCAAAGGTTTATTTTAATGTTAATCCAGTACATGCCCTCGATAAATGTTATTAAGAAGGTGCCTGCTTCATCTTGAATGCTGGCACTATGGAGGGTAAAGGTTTAATGAACTTTGGAGGGCAATCAAGTAAAAGAGTAACAGGATATTCTGCAGTGCTGTACAATGCAGATGAAAATACATTGACTACCAATAAATAAAATTAGAGTGAGACAAAAGCACAGGAATACCCTTCTCACCAAAGCTCACAATCTATAGGATCTATGAATATAAGACACAACCCATCACTCCCTCCAAAAAAACAAATACCTTTGGATTCATGGTTGTGTGGGTTACAAGTGCTGGTTTGTTTATGTTGGTGGATGCTGAGGAGGGTAGTGCAGCAGGAGAACAAAGCCCACTGGATGTATACACAATCACTGCCATCCCTATAGTTCCACATCTGGGATGCACCTCTGTAAAATCCAGGAATGATCACTGGCTATCAAGACCAAAATATACAAGGATAGAAGAACAAAAGCTGCACACATGTAGAGACTGGTATATAATCAAATATTTTACTGACCAGTAATGAGCAATGGCATATATACTTGGTTATATACCAGTCTCTACGTGTGTGCAGCTTTTATTCTTCTATCCTTGTAATGTTTGATTCTGGGAGCTACAGCCTGACTCACATGAAAGCTAGCACCACTCCCTCATTAGATAGTGGTTTGGCGTGCATTCATACCTTCTCTCGATCTACTATCAAGACCAAAGTGACAGACCAACCAGTCTAGGTAATGCTTTCATTTTATTATTATACTGGCCAGGAAGATAGCCAGTACTTAAATTGTGGGAGGCCCCTCCTTCACATCTGTGCCAAGCCTCCTTCTATTTAAGCCACTGCCTCTGGACCTTCCATCTTGCAGTCCTGTGGTCTATCCACTGAACATGCAAAACAAATCATCAAGGTAATGATTTCCTACAAGTGTATCTGTGGTTTGTATTTTCACATCAATGCAACTGATCCACTGCCAATTTCATCCTGACTGTCAGTAAGGAGTGGTGGAATAAAGTGCATAAGTAGAAAAGGAAAAAAGAGTGCAGAGAACTTTGCACTACATTCTAAACATAACCCACAACTAGTAAAGTAGAAAAAAATATGACAACCAAAAAAAACCTGTGATAGTGCCTTATCACATGATTTTAAGTATTTTAAAAGAAAGTCCCAAATGTACTTTTCAAATTAATATTTCGTGAATGTGCACGTGAATAACTTGAGGGAAAAGGAAAAAAAACAGCACTCTTGTGCAACAACCAATCATAAGTGTCACAATGTACAATGATACTTATGCGCTTACCAGAAGGCAAGTATAATTCAGCATTAAACAGTTGTTATAGGTGCAATAACAGGCTCTCTCCCACTAGATGTTCTAAACCAATACTGACAGCAGTTCTTCAGGTTCACTTATTTCCTCAGTATGTCAGCAACATAAAACAGAAAAGCCTCCATAGCGTGATATGTACTTTAATAAATCCAAGTTAAAAACAATAATAAATCTACTCACAAAGGTATTTAGATATCGTGCTTATCTTAAATTGTCCTTGGTGGTAGTTTTGTCCGTTCTCTACGCGTTTCTCCGCATTGCTTTGCGGCTTCTTCAGGAGATAAAAATGGACTGTATCCAATATGAAAAACTATATGTAAATAATAGCTTGCCATACAGTAGCTACATACATAACACCTTTCCTATGTAGCAGTCTTGTGAATTATTATTATACTGCAAGTTATACTGATGTGGCTATCTATAATGCTGTGCTGTGATTAACCCAATGTAATGCAGGTAAGTATAAGAGACTATAAAAAAGAAAGACCAAGAGGGTTGTGGTTGTAATATAATGGCTTTTATTTTATTCATGGGATAAATGTACAAGTGCAGGTACCAATCCTGGGGTTACTAGTGTATCATATCTCTGCAGTGCAGTAAGGTTGCAGACCCCAACATTATTAGTAAAACATAAGGGCATGGACAAAGTCAAATGTTATAAACAGTCAAGTTATTCGCTAAAGTCCGAATTGTTGCGTGTAGGTGTGAATTCGCCAGATAAAGACAGTTGTAATAGGCTGCTACTGTCGCAGTCGTGTCTTCATAATGAGAATATTGTCAAAGTTGCAACTTTTTTATGGGAAAATTGTCGCAATCTTAACTTAAAAAAATTGTTGCGACTTTACAATGGGGAAATTGTCGCGTATTTGCTACGGGAATTCACTGTTTGTGAATTGGACAGTTGAATTCGCACTTTAGTGAATAATCCCCTGAATTCACACCATAGTCGATAGCCCCCTCAATCCTAAAATTATGAATATGTAAAAGCAACCAAATGGAATCATTACAAGTAAATGTAAAAAAAACAATGTTAACATGGCTCCACATGTAATTGTAACAACATTAGCGTGAAAAGGCCGAAGTAAGGAATTACCTTTGTTTGCAAACATATTATAGCACAGCCTTCTTAAAGGGAACTCTTACAAGCAGTAAAGCATGCATCATGGACAAAATTAGCAAACATCCATTTCAAAGACCCTACCTTCTGATTTTAGGTCTGTTGTGACTTGGTGGGACAGGTAACCATTTGCTAGTTTAAACAATTTTTTATCATTTAGATTCCACCAAGTAGTTCAGTGTGGTTTGCATGTTTTGTAGGGAAACTGCCTCTCTAATGGAAATATTTGAAATGGTATCTACTGATGCAAGCAGCAATTTTTTATCTCTTTAATAACTGACTGTAATATCTATCGTGTAATGTGAGCTAAAATGATGAATTAGGTAAGAAACGCAAATGTTTTCCGGTTATGTAATGAGCACAATACTTTACTCCCCTGCAGAGTAATGTGTTCATTAGAGAAGGACAGAATGCTGTAATATATTCTACAAATCTGATTTTCTCCCCTGCCATTTATGCCTGTAATGTAACACTACACTACAAAATGGTGATCTCAGGAGCCTTTTATATGATAGATTATAATTTCATTTGGATAGTCCTTCTCTTTGGCCAGAATGTAAGGCAATTATACACATACTGTATCTGGGGAAAGATAAAACTATAAAATGATAAAAACAACATAAGGCAAGTTTAAAGAGCTGCATCTACTGATCTGGCAATACTCCAAATATCATCATATACCTGGACTAAGCAGGTGTTTATTGATGGAATATATACAAAGACTGTCTAAATAAAAAAGCTCCCAGTCTAATAAGTGTATGCGCAAAAGAAAAATATATTTTCTAATATTTACTAAAGTTACTAAGATGGATAAGGCTGTAGCCATTATTGATGTTCTTGATGTTCTGTCTTGCACTTTCTATTGGAGGGATTCTCCTGCTATTGATCACAATCATGGATTGTTACCAATGCATAAAGCAAAAAAAAAAAAAAAAAAAGTCACATATTGTGCAAGTGTTTCCTATATGTTTTATTTTATTTAGAATTTCCTAATGTAGTTTTACATTCAGATTGGATTGCAAGCCATCTGGTTAGAAATATTTGTGTCAGTGAAAGTAGTAAATTTAAAGGAACACGGGAAATATCTCAAAGTCGAAAAAGTTGTTTGAAGGCCTAATGTTGGAGGAACAGTGTTTATTTTATTATGCCCATATCATACCATGTAGAAAATCACTATACATTTTTTCTACATTGAAAAGTTGTTTTTGATCCTGAAAATCAGCAAAAAGCTTGACAAATATCCCCCTTAGGGCTATATTTACTATTACTAGTTCGACCATATCGATTGATTTCACCCAATTTCAATGTCAATTTTTATTTTCCTGTACTTTTTGATTTCCCTGATTTACAAAAAAGGATTGATAACAATGTTTCCCAATGTTTCCCAATTTAAATAAATCATTGACAGGGGAACACTTTGCATTACTTTTCTATGAGGGTTCCTTACATTACAGATCGATATCCATGTCTCTTTTCAATGAGAAAATATTTTGGACTTAGGCTAAATAACAGGACTATCTCCTTAGGGAATAATGGGTTTAAGCGTTTACAAACTTTATGCTGTAAATAGAGCAGGACACATTTGAATGAACACCACATGTACTGTTTAGGCCACATCAAGAAGCGAAGTGGGCTACGATCTGTTCAGCTCACTTCGCTAATAGTAGTATGCGCATGCTGATGTCCTGTACGCGGACATCAGCATGCGCATTACAGGGATTCCCGTCTCGGTGAGAACAAAAGAGTTGCCTCGCCAAGATGGGAATCTCTTTAATGCGCATGCTGATATCCGCATACAGGACATCAGCATGCACATACTACTATTAGCGAAGTGAGCTGAACGGATCGTAGCTCACTTCCCTTCTTGATGAATTACCCCCTTAATCTTCTAGTATGCAATATTACACTCTCTTTGAATTTACTCTTTTCCAGCTTGGATTTGCAGAAAGAAATCTAGAAAAATGCTAATATCTGGGTCATATTTACCAAAGAGTGAATTTGCCTCCAGAAGTAAATTTACCACACTATGGGTAATGGGTATTACTCCATATTGTAGCAAAGTCAATTTGCTTATTCACTAAAAAGCATACTGTTGTGGCAATGAAGCCAATTGTTGTTTAGTACTTTCTGTGTGTAGTTGATTAGTAGCAATGAATTGTAATGAATTTATCATGAATTGGCATATTGTAGTGAAGTGATGTCATCTTTATATGGCTGTTTATAGGGGACAATGTCACCACGACTATCTTTTTCTACATTTATTTCTGCATACTGTTTATATGCATATATTAATATAAGAAAGTACTATATCACCATTTTGTTGCACTTTGGTCACAGCATTGTTGTCAGAGAATAGATGCAAACATTATAGAAATTGGTTTTTTTTTACATTCATTTAAATAGCAGACAATTCAAAGATGCCTCTTGGTTGCTGCATTTTTAAGCCATTTGAGTGAGATGCCACCAGGATAGTAACAGGAACCCTGCCATAAGCTCCCTAATTCCACACTTTTATTTGGTGAACTTAAATCTGCATATTCATGCTAGTTCACCTTGGTGAATTTTTCCTTTGTAACATTATAAATATTTACATTCACATCTCCTACTTCACTTAATCAGCAATCTCTGAGATACTGGGAATTTGGGTCCAGTTCAGACACTTACAACAGTCACAGACTTACTGAACTCTCCGCATTACATTGTGTGCACATGCACAAGACTTTTGGCTATTTACCAAGTGTAGGACTGTGCAGAAATGGGGAATTTGCCAGGGCTCCAGCGTGGCAAAAGTGAAAATAAAGACTGACCAAGTTACAGCATGAGCTAGGGACATGGTAACATAGAAAGGGATATAATATCAGCTTAATAAAATTAGTAGCACATTGTGAGGTTGACATCACTCCACATAACTCTTCATTGTATTACTGTTCAACTAAGCCACACTACGCAAGAAATTACATTCAGGGGTGATCCTGGCCCTATTGGCGCCCTGGGCCTCCAACACACCCCGCGCCCCCCCCCCCCTGCCCCGCAACACCCCCCTCCTGCCCCCCTTGCCCCGTATCCCCCACTCACCTCCAACAACATTCCAGCGACGCACCTCCTCTAATGAGGTAAGTTAAATGCTATGGCCCTCCTTAGATGTTCGGGTCTTGCCGGCAGCTGCCGAATACAGCCGACAAGACCCAAAGCAGCCAAGGAGCGCCATCGCTTTCATCATCAGAGGAGGTGTGTCGCTGGAACGCTGTTGGAGGTGAGTGGGAGGCACAGGGGAAGGGGTGTCGCGGGGCAGGGGGAGGCGCGGGGGGGGGAAGTCAAGTTTAGCGATGGGCGATGTGGGCAACAGCGTTCCTCAAATAGATTGCGTCTTGGGCCATTTCCTACATCGCCCATCGGTAGAACCAGAACTGATTACATTTGACAACTTCCCCAATTTAAGGATTAGCAAATTTTCAACTATTAGAGCGTAATGATCCAAAATTAACAATCAACTAAGTAACTCTTCCAAAGTGGTGCATAAACACAGTCAGCACAATGTTACAAACTGTGAGCAAATTTGTCACATTGCAGGAAATAATGATTTTTGCTGAATATGCAAAGTTGGCAAGTGCCAGATTGTCATGAATTCACAACTGTTCAGGAAAATTCATACTTGAACATTAATATGCTTATAATTTACAGTTCTGCGCCTGCAAATTCAGACCATATTAAACTTGGTTAACACTGCAGCAATTTCCACCTGGGCCCTCGAAAACCAGTGAAGCAGGAACCTGACAAACATGATAAGAGAAATGCTACAAAATCATATTTAAGTTGAGGTTCTCACATTTATTTGTGAGAGCAGAATAAATGGTACCTTGTTTTGGGTCTAAGAGCCTTTATCAAGTGCAACCAAATACATCTTTTCCCTCCAAATTAAAGTACACAACACAGTGACCTCTAGTGGACAAAACCGTGTAGTGATTAAATAAGTCCTTATTAACACAAATATTAAACAAAATACTGTGAATGTCCATAACTAAGAAAGTAGATATTATCCATAATTGTAAAAGCATGCATTATACCAAAGAGTGTTCATATGAACCCACTAATCTCTGCCCTTTTGCATCCATACATTTACATCCTTACATTGCACTGTCTATTCTGCACTTATACATTTATGGAAGGATCCCAACTTCAACAGGATTATGGGGCATTTCTCTTTTGCTAGGGTCCTGCCCCCCCCCCCCCCCCCCCCCCCCCCTTGCCAACCTTACACAGAGGGTCTTTATTGTACGGCTGGAAACTGTCAATTACCAGGCAAGGTGGTAGAGGAGTAAAACTTATTTTGCTAATCAATAAATGATGCAGTATAAAGCCTTTATTGTGAATTCCTTTATTTTTATCATTTAGTTCAGGTGGCAGCATATTTAGAGTTAAGTCTCAAGAAATAATATAAGTAGGAGTCTTCGGCCCAGTGGCATCTCAAAATTTTCAAATCTGGCCCAGAAGAAAAAGTAATTGAATAGTCCTGACCTACATGGATGCATAAGAAGTCGATTTTTTTAAAGCAGTAAAAAATACAATTGTATACTATGATGTAATTACAGCTTATAAGATCCTAGAAAAACATTGCATTGCTTTTGTGATTCTTCCCAAACTAGAAGCCAGTTATAAAGCAGAATTCTCATAGTCTTCAGCTTTATAATCTACATGTTAGCTATACCAATGCTGCCATCTGCTGGGCTCTTTTCAGACTACTGTAGTATGCTAGAATACTATGTTAAAAGTCATTTCTGTACTTTCAGAGGGGACAATATTTGTATGTTAACTTTATCTTGTGTAGATTAGATGTAGCTGCTACTAAGCAACCATGAGGGTTTTAGTATGTACATTCCATCATTATCATCCATTACAGGGATCTAACTGTCTGCTGGGAGCACTGATACATACAAAGCCTGTGTTAATAATGAATGGTGAGTATTATGTTGATAGCAAAGTAAATATTGACATTAAGGGGGTAATTCAGGAAAGTCTGAACTTACCTTGCAATCCTTCGATTCACTTCAAAAAGACTGGAACGCGCTCCCTTCTCTCCTGCACACAGAGATCAGCGAACGCTTTAAAGGTACTTCGCCTCACCTCGCGACCACTCGAGTCGCCTCACGAGACTGGAATACCTTTAAATCTCTGCGTGCAGGAGAGAAGGGAGCGTGTACCAGTCTCTGCGAAGTGAATCGAAGGATCGCAAGGTAAGTTCGGACTTTCCTGAATTACCTCCTAAATTGGATTCTGAGCCATTTGCTGACTTGCCTTTGAGTGTGTTGTTTAGTGTTTGCCTTCCTTTTCTATGGTATTGTATATAAAGTGGCTGGCCTGACCCTCAGTGTGATGTGAGATACAATCTGCTTCTGTGCTGATGTCATTATAGATCGATTCATTGATTCATTGTTACATCACTCTTTGCTCTAGGTAAACACTTGGGTATTTCTAAAACACTGTCACTGATGGCAGGTTAAAAGGCAATTTTGAAACTATAGGATGCTGATTTTTTATAAATAAAGTAGTGGTAACTTAAAAAGCTGTGTCCGTGTAATGTAATGTATAAGCTTTTAGCTGCAGAAGCCAAAAGTGGAATATACAAGGCAAGGACTATGGCATCTCATTGTAAATGTTTTGACCCCCACCTAGGTTCCGATAAAGCAGGCCTCACTTTACCCACCTATTAAATACAGTGAGAAGAACTCTCTATTGATTTCATTTAGAATGTCGGTCTGGCTTCAGTTCCAGATTCTGAAGTCAAGACCACTCTATTTATACTGAGTGATTCTGGCCTTAAAGTGCACCTGTCACCTCAAAACTAATACTAATTTAGGTTGTACTAATGAAATAAATATTTTTGTAAATATATATGTATCTTTAAAAAAATGTACCTTTATTCAGCGTTTCTCTGTCATCTTCCCTATCAGCCTGTCTTTTCTTTCCCAAGTGTTGGGTGGGCGGGGCTAGCTAATGATTGACATTATAGCTCCTCCAATCAGATCCCTTAAATCATGATCTAGAAGGGATCTGGTTGGAGGAGCTATAATGTCAAGCATTGTTTAGCCCCACCCACCTGATACCAGGGAAAGAAAAGTCAGGCTGACAGGGAAGATGACAGAGAGAAACACTGTATAAAGGTACTTTATTTTTAATACATATACATTTACAAAAATGTTTATTTCATTAGTACAACCTACGGTAAATTAATATTAATTTTGAGGTGACAGATGCACTTTAAATACATGATGTTGAAGGCATGATAAGTACTCTGATAATTGAAAATGGAGTACTCAGAGTATTCTCAGTGAGTGTAGCAGCCACTATTTCAGTATGTAATTATTGTGCCATAACATGTTTAGGGCATAATCACCCTTTTCACATTTATCACATTTGATAAAGGGCGAATATGCTGGAAACATGTTATGGCACAATAATTGCATATTAAAATAGTGGCTATGCTACACTTACTGAGAATACACTGAGTACTCCATTTTCTATTTTTTACTATATGTTGCTTTGCGTGTTGAACAACATGCAACATTGTTTGATTACCATAACAACATGATTATCAGAGTACTCGCAATTGGGATCTCCATTACAATTTATCTTTACAAGTACTCTGATAATCATGCTGTTATGGTAATCACACAATGTTGCATTTGAAATGAGGATTAAATGAAAGAAAGTAGATTGCATTAGAATTTTATGATAATAAGCACCGCAGTCAGCAATCCAAAGATGTAAGGCACTTTTTTCTTTAATTTCTTGCTGCAATTTTACTTTTCAAACAACAGGTGCTGTTTATTAAACAAATGCTATTACACTACTGAACTAGGCAGCTTACACAGTGTCATCTGTCAATTAAATAGTAAAATTGCAAGATTCTGATTGGTTACTCAGAATTCGCAAGCCTTTCATTCAAATCCCTGGTCAAACTGCTGAAGAGGAAGCAGGTGACAGAGAGATGGAGCTTCCATAAGAAAGTGCCTGTAAACCAAAAAGAGATGCAAATAGGTAAATAAAATAAATGACATAAGCATTTATTTAACAGTGACAAATAGACAAATTACTGTGCTTGGACTCTTACTTAAAGATATTAAGGGGAAAGTTACCGAGTCTTAAGTGGGGCAGAATGGGTTTAACTTGCACAGAAGATATCGATATTGGCGATATTGATATTTTTGACATAATTAAAGGTATATCCTTATACCAGGAAAAGACTTTTTCCATTTTTATAAATATCCCACTAAGTATGCTTTTCCATATTTTCTGTTTGATTTTCATATATTGAGTATTTTTAATCAAGTAGTCAATAAATGTATGAGTGAAGGAATGCATATTAAGTTGATACATTTGTAAGTGCTTTTGTAATTGTAACCTGGTTGGTAAAAAAAGAAGAAGAAGGAAACACATTCCACTTTCAAATACAAAATTGTCACGTAAAGGTGTAAATGCGCCAGCTAAGACAGTCGCAATAGACTGCTACTGACGCAGTCGCGTCTTGATAATGAGAATATTGTCACAGTCGCGACATTACTATGGAAATATTGTCACAACTGCAACTTTAAAATTGTTGCAGTCGCGACTTTATAATGGGAGAATTGTTGCAGTCGTGGATTTGCTACGGAAGTCTGCTGTTGAAGAATTCGACAGTCGAATTCGGACTTTAGAAAATAACCCCTTTATTGATTACCTTTTTTTTTCCCAATGGTAAACATTTTTTATTGACCCTATATAAAAATCAGCAGAATCAAAAAGCACACAGCAGGATGTATAGCAACAGCCTAACGTGGTGAAACAAATCTGAAAGGTCGAAATGGACGTTAGAAATATCCTTCATACTGCTGGACAAACAAGCACTCCAGTCTATACACAACTTGGCTGCTGCGTTCTTTCCTTCTTTTGAATGAATACAATTCTTCCCTCTTTGAACTGCATTTCACAAAAGTACAGTGAACTCAGGTAAACCATTTTATATATTTGTATATTTGTATATTTGGGAAGAGCAGTGGAAAGGGAGTAATGGAGCCCTATGACAGCATATAGCCTAAACCTGAGGTTTATGAGTGAAATCTAACACTTGAATGAAATGCACAGTGTGTTTATACAACCTGGGGGAGAGGCTATCAGTGCTAAAATTTGGTAACCAGTAAAATAAGAGCAGGAAGTGTATGTGAGCACGTCACAAGTAAAGTACGAGGAAGCACAGAGTAAAATGCTATTGGCAAACTAAGCTTTCCTGGCAGGAAGCACAAACACTTGTACATTTGCTTCATGATTCAACCTTCGGGGCTGCATTTGTGGATATTTAACCCAAACCTTAATCTTAGTAAGGTGCCGGTACATTACAACTTCTAAAACTGGCATAAAGGGGAGATAAAGGAGGGATGGCAGAGATGAATACATTCAGACTCAGTGAAGATGAGATGGCAGAAGTTAAAAAAGATGTAAGTAGAACTGAGACTAGTGGGAGGGGTTAAGAGGTGTCAGTCATTATAATATTGTCGTGAGCAGGAAATGACTGAAGCTCTGCTTTTATCATTAGTAAATATATTCTGTAATGTAAAGACTAACCGCAGTACCATGCTTCTGTAGATAACAACTGTCATGTAACAATACCATTTATGAGCTGACTGTACTGGAAATCACTGCAAGCAATCAGGGGAGTGAGACCTCCATCCAGATCAGTCATGCCTTGCACTTCTATGTTATGAACTATTGGCTGACATTATGATGAATGAAGATGCAGCACAAGATGTATGTATTTTTCACATAACTCTGCATCATATAATGTCCTACAATAAAGGCAGCTTCCAAAAGAATTACCTGTACCTACAGGGAAATGTAATTAGCAGGGCTTTTAAAGAGACCGTAACCTCACAAAAAATATACTTGTATTTGTTTATACGTACAGTATATGCTTAAAGGGTTTGAGCACATTGAAATGTGTAACAAACATAAACGGCATCTTAATCAAATGACAATAATGGTAATGTAATGTTATTCATGATGGCTCCATTAAAGAAGAACTAGAGCAGCATATCATACTTACCTGATTAATCTAGCAGCAGTACACTAGGGCCATATTTACTAAACCTTATTATCGCCATTTTCCACCGCTATCGCAGTATTCATCTGCACTGTGGATCGTTAGATGAATACTGGTCTAGCTGCAGTATACAGTGTACACAGTATGCTGAAGGGGGTTATTCTCTAAAGTCCAAATTCAACTGTCAAATTCTCAAACAGGGGATTCCCATAGCAAATCCACGACTGCAACAATTCTCCCATTGTAAAGTTGTGACTGTGACAATTATAAAGTTGTGGCTGCAACTATATTTCCATAGTAAAGTCGCGACTGTGACAATATTCTCATAATAAAGATGCGACTGCAACAGTAGAAGACTATTGCGAATGTCTTTTGCTGGTGAATCCATACCTTTCAGGGACAATTCTGGGGGTTATTCACTAAGGTGCAAATTCGACTGTTGAATTCTCAAATAGCAGATTCCCATAGCAAATCCACAAAAATTTCCCCACTGTAAAGTTTGGACAATTTTTTAAAGTTGAGATTGCTACAATTTTCCCATAATAAAGCCGTGACAATATTCTTATTATAAAGACGCGACTGCGACAGTAGCAGCTTATTGCAACTGTCTTTATCTGGCGAATTCGCACCTATACGTAACTATTCTGACTTTAGAGAATAACCCCCCTTAGTGTACTGACACTAGATTGATCAGGTAAGTATGTTATGCTGCTATAGGTCTCCATTAATGAAAGCAGCGAGTTCTGCTTGAGACTCCTTATGTTGGCGCTCAGTGAAGCAGGCAGCACAGTGAAACCAGTAACTACTCACAGAGGCAGTACTGAATTTTAGACATTTATTATACAGTAAGTACAGTGTTAGATATAAAATACAAAATAAAACGACAATGTGTGTGTGTGTGTTGTTAAGTGTGAGAGCAAGCAAGAGAGAGAGATATGTAGATAGTAAAACATTTATACCCAGTAACAAAAACCTTCTCTTTACCAATATGGTCAAGACCAGAGGAGTTACACACCCCTGTCCAAATCTTTACTGTGATTTGACTCCTCTGACTTCCTAAGGTTTTTGTGTGACAGCACCATATGCTTACAGATTAACCCTTTCATTACTGGGTAGTATGATGATTACAACATATTATACATATGCTTACTGACTGACCCTTTTATTACTGGGTAGTATGATGATTACAACATATTATACATATGCATATAGAATATTTTACACTCCATATTACAGCCTCTGTGATGAGCTCCTTGCCTGGTGTTCTGCACAGCTTCTTGTCAACTGGGATCTGCAGTGTCCTGTTCCTTCATCAAGTACAGCACTGAGTTTCATCCCTGTACAAGGAAAGCTAAGTCTATGTTCCAGGGTTATATCTATATACTCTACACTGCTCCAAGGATGCTGTTAGTTCCATTATGTACTCCAAAGATGCTGATAGCTGTGATAGTTCAGCTATGCTGCTCTAAGTGATCCTACGCTTCGTGTTTAGTTTCGCTAACCCAAGGGCCTCAGTCGAGCAGTCCCTAGCAGCAAAGGCCATACCCCCTTGTGGGGGCTCAGGTGAAGACCAAGGGGCTCCTTAGACTCAGCGCCTTGGTGTTAACCAGCACCAACTCTCACTGTGGTAAAGAGAATTCACTTACCTGCTTTGTATGCCTTAGTACCTCCAGAAGTGTAATGGTGTCACAATGCACCTTAGCTCCTTGAGAGGCACAAAAACCTTGTTTCCAAGCCTATTAGGTCCTCGAAAGGTGTAAAAGCAACTTGATTCGCTCCTCTAGAGGTGTATCGGAGTTATAGTACCCCCGTGCCTGTGGAAAGTCATCAGTAAGATGGTAAGGATAATGAATCCAGAAGCATCTAAATTTGGTGAGAATGGTAATGAAACAAAATGGGGATAATGATAACATATTATTATCTCAACATTTGATGAATATGCCTGTTTTTCTGCACTTTAAAAAATAAATTATTCAAATCAAGGCTAGACTTATGTTACACAAAGTGAACAGATAAGTTCTGTTTCCATATTTTGGTTTTGTTCAGTGCTTTTTTTGCGGTGGTATGAGCCGGTACGGCGTACCGGAAAATCTGATGACTGATCAGGTCATTCAGACAGACAGTGGCTGGCTGTGTTAAGTGCTGCGTTAGGAGCAGTACCGGCAAATATTTTTTTACAAAAAAAGCACTGGTTTTGTTTAGATTACTTATCTAGTGGCCTACATTTGGTATCAATAGCAAAACCAAAACACATAGAACAACATCATCCTATCTTGTGGGGCAAATGTTCTTGGTTTGTTTGCCCCCACAAAAATAAATTACATAATATACAAAATAAAACACAAATATACCCATGTAAAAAAACAAAAAATAAAGGTGGAATGTAACCCTCTATTGTTGGTCTACAAGACATTCT
Source organism: Pipa parva (assembly GCA_019650415.1). Classification (NCBI taxonomy): domain Eukaryota; kingdom Metazoa; phylum Chordata; class Amphibia; order Anura; family Pipidae; genus Pipa; species Pipa parva. The sequence continues at coordinate 15,266 of WMED01004406.1, forward strand.
CGTTAGTGTAATTCTGCTTACAGGCTTTAGTGATTACCCATATCTTCATCACTGTCTGTTATTAAATGTCTACAGCTTTGCAGAACTCACTGTACACGTGCAGGGAATTTGATGGGTTTCACCAGCTTCCTAAACAGTCTGTATAGTTTAAAAAAATTAAATGGACTTGGAACAAGTATTTCCTCTTGAAAACAATTTTAATTTAACAGTTGAAAAATGAGACAAGTCTTTATCTGGCGAATTTTCACCTATACGCAACAATTTGGACTTTAGTGAATAACCCCCTTAAGTGTAGAAGCAGCATCTTTTATCTAACAACCTCACTTTAATCCTCTCTTTCTCTAGGCTATTGAATCTTTACGACACTACCTGTGTGATAAAATAATTGCAGAAAGGCATTTTGACTATCTACGTTCCAAAAAGATATTAAACAAGGATGACACCGAAGAAATTTTGTGCCAGACAACAAGCCGCAGAAAAGCGGGAGATTTGTTAGACCGCTTGGCAAAAAATCCAAAAGGTCTTGATGCTTTAATTGAATCAATAAAGCAACAGCAAACCCAAGATTTCCTTATAGAAAAAATAATTGATGAAGTACTTAGAGTGAAAAACAAAAAGTTATATAGAGGTAAAGATTCCTTTTATTATCATGATGCTTTTTCATTTGTATACCGAATGTTCCTTGTGAAACTGGCTGAAAATGTACATGTTTAATAACGTCTGCCTTCACTTGCAGAATATACAATACAATAAAGATTACATTGGCAGAAAGAAAAAGGTCTCTGGGGTTTTGGGTAGATGTGAAACTACAGGGGATATAACAGTAAAAGATTTAAGGCTGACTTGGAAAAACAATATCCATTGTTTCCTGTGTGATAATCCATCCAAGCTATTGTGTTTTGCACTATAAACAATAATATGCTTAATTAAAAAAACTCAGCTGAAAATCAGCTAGCCTAACCCCAGCCTTAGAATCCACACTCTCTAACACAAAGTTTCCACATGTCTCATAGCTACTAGCCATTTCTTATACAGTACATGTGCATTTACTTCACTCTCTTCTCCTATCCATGAGAGCAGACAGATCGGTTGGATATGTTCATTAAAGGCATGAATAAGAATGAATTTAATAGTAGTTGGCTATTTGCCTGCCATACAGCTCCTAATTAATACACTTTATGCTGTAAATAAATAAAGATGGATAATTACTTGGACAGCTGATGAAGTTTACCTACTTTTGGCTGTTATTTGTACTGGAAAACTTTACAACATTACCCTTGCTTTTCACTTGATGCAATGTAAGGACAGGATTGCTAGTACAATCTCATTCATAATTTCTAATTTACATGCCTAGTCCTGTCTCTGCTATGTCATTGCCAGAATAACGCCAATGCACAAAATTAGACCCAGATCTCTCTGGATGTCTTTGAGCCGGTCCATCTGCCAAAATGCAAAATGTCATGTCTGGTGTCTCAGGGATGCCAGGAAAAGCCATTTCTGCAGCGGGAAACACAGGACATTTTTGGCAGCAGGGGCTCTGCCACAGACCATGGTGGGGGAGCTCAAAGTACTCTCCCAGACTTCTTAGCTGCAGGGGATCAGGTGCTACACTCCTGACAATTTCGCCACATTGGGTATGTTACTAGTCCACCGCATAGTTGAAAATGATTAAACCAGCCCAATACAAGAAAACTTTTCCCATCCCTGATTTAGGGAGACTTTAGGGTGACCTTGGAAGCAGACTTATCATGACAATATAATAGACCATTTGTATATTAATATTGGATTATCTAGCTAGCATTATACTTGTTTGATCAGAACCTAATAGATAGATAGATAGATAGATAGATAGATAGATAGATAGATAGATAGATAGATAG
>WMED01004407.1:0-20754 GCA_019650415.1 Pipa parva
CCTAACAGGGGCATATTTACTAAGACTAGTTCAACCATATTGATTGATTTCACCCCCTTTTGCTGTGAATTTTTTTGCTTCCCTGTACTTTTTGATTCCCCAGATTTACAAAAGATGGATAAAAATGTTTCCCCATATAAATAAATCATTATTGATAAATACTGGTCTGTTAACAGGGGAACACTTTGCAATGCTTTTCTATGAAGGTTCCTTCCATTACAGATCCATTATCGATGTCTCTTTTCAATGGGGAAATATTTTGGTCTGAGACTAAATGACAGGACCAGTTCCATAGGGAATAATGGGTTCACACCAGCCTGAGGGTGGAGAATTGTTCTAGGTGATAAAAATGTTCTTGAAGAGTTTAGTAAAAAGGAGAAAACAGCGATATTGTTAATACAGTATAGGCTGTTTCTCCTGCATTTACTAATAGAAAAACCTATTAGACTTAAGTATATGTGCCCTAATATTTAAAGAGAATAAGAAGTTCAATATGTTAACTTTGACTAATACTCAAAAGCAATATAAATTATGCACCTTTATTTGGTTTTACATTACCTTTATTTAGCTTGCAGGAAAGCTAGATTAAAATACCAGTAACGCTAGAAAAAAAAAATATCAGTTCTGTTATATTTGAAGTTAAATTCCTGATTTTTAATGCTTTGTGTTTTCATTGCTTGTTGCAGTCATCTTTATTAGGTTATGTAAACAAGCCCCAACTTATAAATGTATAATTTTTTTCATCAGTTTTTTAAAGAAAAACTAATGCCCATTCTGTCTAGGGGCGATTATTAATAGTGGAAGCTAATTATACTTACTGGTCACCTCCTTCACTCCAGAACTGGCTCCTGCTATAGAATTTCATTGATCTTCATATCTTTTGTTCCAGTGCTGGGATCCTCTTCACTTCCTGCTTATTCTTCAACATTGCTGATGAAGTAGAAACTGCTTCTGAGCATGTGCAGAAAAAAAAATCACCTATGCTAAATAGGAAGTTTGAGCCTGAAGGTTATCACAGCACTGAAACAGAAGACAAAAATATTGGTGAAATCATGAAGTGAAAGCCAGCACTGGAGAAAAGGAGCTGATTGGTAAGGATAATTAGCTAGTTCTATTACTAGGTAGAACAAGATTTAGTTCTCCTTTAAATCTGGTGAAATATTGCCAATATATCAATATTGCATATATTGACGATTTGTACAACTGTTACAAAAAGCCAAAAAATCTTTGCCAAACCTATTAGAACTTGTTCTTTAGCCACAGTCTCATGAGTTTTCATGTTGATAAAGAACGTCAATATCAATCTGCAATGGAAGGGGAACCACAATGTAATCACTGTAAAGTGTGCCAATTTTCAGTATTTATCAATATTGATCTTTATCATTATCAAAAGATTTCATAAATCAACGAAATCAAAAAGTCTAGCGAACTGAAAAGTTAAAAAAAAAAAAATAGCAAAATGAATTACAAAAAGGTTGAAGTGATCTTTTCAAATTTTCCCCATAATGTAATATAATTTTCTGTGGAATTTTAGAAATCTTCAGGAAGTGTCTCAGAAAGGCCAACAGGTTAACTGAAGCTCAACTTTAATTGTCTTCAGTCTGTGTCATGTGTGTCTGAATGTATAGGGAAACTAGATTGTAAGCTCCACAGGGCAGAGACTGAAGTAAATTATGAAACTCTGTAAAACACTGTTTAAAATGTCATTGCTACAAAAAATTAAAAAAAAATACAATACAATATGTAGGTATTTAACTCCAGGTGGTTAACACATGTATTTTGAAAGTCTCCAGCACTAATCTTAATTAAAATGTAGTTTTAAAAGAAAAATACATTCCACATAATGATTAGTGTATTGCCCCTGTAATGGGGAAGCAATAGACTTCACAGTATATTTCCTTGGCTCTACAAACAAATGTCTTTTTGTGTATTATGCAGCTTGGGTTGGAAAAAAAATATTGCAGACAATTTTCTTCTCTTGGGAACACATATCTTGATATAAATACAAAGATTTTGTTTAATGTTCTTTTAGAAAAAAAAAACAATGACAAAAAATACAAAATAAATCACTTTTTTGCAGACTAGCAGTAAACAAAAACCAGTATCTTAGGAGAAATGAGGCTGTTCCACGCTCTTTGTATCTTTGTTGGTAGTTTAATTCTTCTTTAAAAGAACTTGTTTTATCATGCAAAGTATTTATATTACGTGTCTGTCTACATACTGTTAAGCTATTTGATTCTACTCTATATAATTCAACATGTACAGTATCTTCAAGCAATAATACAAGCTATTTAATCTGCCGTACACTGTGCATTAAAGCGCAATAAAAATAACAGGAATAAGAGAAATTGCATTATTTTGCTTTCAACATTTCTGTTCGACTCTGAAAGGGGTTTATCTTTAGTAGCTGTGCTTCAGGTGAAAAGCCTTTCAATGTAGTTGCATGTGCCCTTTGACTAGCACAGAAAATCCATCGGCTCTGTCTGATCTAGTTTGACATTTTTTTGCCAAAACATGCCTAAAATTTTGTGTCAGGTGTTGTTTTGACAGCCCGGCATTATTCAACATGTCTGAAAGTAATCCTTAACCATCGGGGACCAGTCTGATTAATCCATCCTCCTTGTTTGACAGATGTAATAGCTATGTGGACCTCGGGAACAGCTTAGCAGGACTCATTGGTCCAGATATTTAAGTAACTACTGTAAGAATTGCAAGGTGACAGGGTGAGATGCCTTTCCGAGATCAGTTTTTCATTGTGTGAAAAAAGGAAGCTTTAATTAAATGCCATTGCTTCAGAAAATTGTGGAGGCACCCAGATATAGCTAGGATATAAAATAACACTCTGTTATGTCTCATAATGTCACCAAATCAAACATTCAGTACTTATGAACAGCCTGTTACTAAGATTTCTCAAAAGTTTACTTTGTGATTACTCAAAGAGCAATGTATTACATCACAAACGGTAGGGCACATTTTAACAAAACAGCAGATGCAATATATGTATATGTCTATAATATAATCCATTAACATAATTCACTGTGAAATTATTATTAATAAAATTCAATATAAAATCCTTTTGGCTGCAAGGTTAGGCAGGTAAACGAACCCATGGCTAGTCCTATTGTTTCCTATGGAACTTTAGTTAATACATATTCATGAAGTGAGAGAGAGAGAGACACCATTAACCAATAAAAATCAGAAATTAAACTTCGAATAAGATATTTTGACAAGTAATACTTCTGGATGATAAAATTTGCTATGAACAGCTTTGTAAATAGGTGAAAAGAATGATAACAATAAAAAAGAATCCATTTCTTCTGCCTTAACTTGGCTAGATATTTTTGGATTTAGTAGATGTCCCCTTTAGACTGTTCTCTTGTTGTTTATATATGGGAAAAGTAAATAATGATCAATTTTTCAATATTGGTTAAAGAATATGAAGATAGTCCTAAATTGAATTTGGGAGCTGGTCCAAAGTCTTTCCAACGAAATTACTTACCATCCTAATCAAAGTTAGTTCCTTTCTAAGCACTAGAACAGTGTCTAGGTACTCACATATTGACTTTGAATTCTTAGCCAACTGCTCAATGCTCAGTTCCCTGAATGGTATCCCGAAAGCCTGGTCAAATCCCTTTTATAACAAAGCAGCTGCCCTGCAATCTTTATAAAGTCAGAGGATTATGGCACTCAATTGCATTTGATTTGGCACAAACATTCGTTTCACAGTAAGCTTTACAGGAGGATTTTCTAAAAATAATACACTGAAGTCATCATAGCTTATGTCTTATTTTAGACTTAACAGGATGTACTGATTAATATCATTGTTTATTCATCCTCTCTTTTCAGATATGGTGTCATTCTTTTTCTGGCATGGCTTACTAGATGACTCAAATGAAAAATACACTGGTTCCACTTGTCATAGGGGAAGCCCTACTTATGCAAGGCTAAATATGGTCAGATGGCAGTCAGGTTTGTTTTTGCTACTTTAATATTTAGTTCTGTTAGCATTAATTATAAGATTCCTAATGTTCTGCATTTGAGGGTCATGTTTTAACCAGCCAGGAGTTAGAGTTGAGTAAGGTTTGAACAGAAGGACAAAGTTCCTAAACTATGACAAGGTTTTATGTCTTACCACATAGGCGGATTTTTTAAAGCTTCCCATTGATTTATATGGGAACAAAAACAATTTTTCAATTTAAAAAAAATTAAAATGAAGTATAGCGATAAAAGCTTTTTTTTTAATAAATAGTTGATACTTGTATAATTTAAAAAAACAAACAAAAAACAACAACAATTTCTTCAGGGTTTAAGTGGTCAAATAAACATTTACACTTTTATAAATATGCCCCTATTATAGAGTAGGAAAATGTGCTACTGTATATTGCTACATTTGCTATACACATACTAGATGATCACTTGTGCAACATGCCTATTCTTCTGCAGATATGGGGTCCCCATCTACCTTTATGTTGAGAGCCAATTCACATAAATTCTCCCTACCTTATTCAAAACAGTCTGATTGTGCCCCTTAAGCACCTACTTTTAGTGGTGATACCAAACTCTTCTTTGGAGACATACTTTTGAAGCTCCACATAAGACCATTTAAAAATTCAACCTTTACACTACAAAAAAACACCATCTAATCAGGAACAGAATCAACAAACAAACATCTAAATTAACTTGGAACTACACTTGATCATTCCTTATTTGAATCCTTATTTGAAAAAGAGCACAAGGTTGGGCTTAGTGATGTTCTATATGTCCTGTCTTCTGACCCAGCAAAAATGAAATGCACCAGCTATAGCAGGAAATAAAATGTTGATATAAGTCGCTATCCTGTGGATGTGCCTATCCCTTTGCTTTGACTGCCCTTCTTTTAAAGCCTAAATTGCATTACATCTGCTGGCTGACAGTATATTGCAAGATGAACTGCAAGATGTCTGACATTGCATTATTTCTAAATATACTATCTTTAAACTGCTTTAGTTATGTTTAGATGGTGGTTTCAATCAAAACTCCTAAATAAAGCTGCTACATTTAAAATGTCTGTCCTTTTTTTTTCCCCACAAAGACTTTGTATTCAAGAAATCTCATAGCGTTCGATAAACACTAATTTAAGAGCATGGATCTCTCTCTGTAAATAGCCCCAAAACAACTTCAGTGGCTTTCTGGTCTCCATTTACATCTCCGTTTGTGTAACCTTTAACTGTTATGCTTCCTGCAGTTGCTAATCCCCAGCAGTGGGTCTCACTAGGGTTAAAATATTTTAAGAATCTTTACAGAAATAATCAGTTTTATTCATCTCCTCTCCCTCTGCATCTATTTCTATGTGTCCGTGGTCCTTTTCATTTTTGCTCAAATTGGTATAATGTTCTGTGTCTGGAAGCTAAAAACTCTATAAACAAATATCTTCATATACCTTTGATTTGTCAGGGGGAGATGTGATCACCTTATATAAATATTTATCCCTGGTCCTTGTAGGACATTTTATGATAATGTCCTTTTTTGACAGTTTTTTTAATTTCATTTTTAATTAATTTAAAGGTCTGAGAAATGTAGATGGTAAAAACACAAACAGACATCTGCAATCAAAACAATAAAACAATTAAAACCCAAAGAAAATTTAAAAAAAACTTTTGTATTGGCAGCTTCTATCTTTTCCACATAATAATACATTTGCCTGTAGTTTGAGTCAATGCAACTAGTATGTTCTTTCTACAAGGCAGTTAGTGAGCTACTGTTATGATTTCAATTCATGTTTTTAAGGTCACATAGAACTAAGAAGCAAGGCATAATCTGAGGCTAATATATTTTGAATAAATGTTTTAATGAACAAAAAATATAAGTAGGTGTCTTCTTTAAAACATATAGTGAAACAATGTTGCTTAACTATTGCCCCTCTTGTGAACTGATATGGCTTCATTTATGCAAGAAAAGCATCTAGGTTAGCAAAAGAATTTACATGAGATTGGAATACTTAAATGGCAACATTAAAAAAAAGTTGCTGAATACTTTTTGTTGTAATTAATTACACATTTACAGACTTAAAGGGGCAATTTTATCAAAGCGAATTTGACTCCTGAATGAAATTTACTGCACAATTTGCTGGAAAATTCTCCCATATTGTCGCAAAGTCAATTGTGCATAATCACTAAACAGTGTATGTTGTGGTGATGTAGTGTCATGGTGATGTAGTGTCATGGTGATGCAGTGTCATGGTGATGTAGTGTCATGGTGATGCAGTGTCATGGTGATGTAGTGTCATGGTGATGCAGTGTCATGGTGATGTAGTGTCATGGTGATGTAGTGTCATGGTGATGTAGTGTCATGGTGATGTAGAAAATTGTGCAGTTCTTTACGAGTGTAGTCAGATGAATTTCAGTAGCAGTAGTGTATTGTAGTGAATTCATCTACATTACTACATTATAGTAAAGTGATCTCATCTTTACATGAATATGTTTAAAAAAAGACAATATCACTATAACTATCTTTTTCTATATAAAATTCTACAAATTGAAAATATGAATATATTGACAAGGAGGGACAATGTCACCATTTTGATGTGTTTTGTTTGTCAGTATTGTCACTAGTCACATAAATTGTTTTTACATTCATTTCAATGGCAGACAATTCGTAGCTCATTTTGTTACTTGGTTGTCTCATTTCCTAAACCTTCTGAGTAAAATGCGGCCACAATAGAAATATTAACTGTGCTGTAACCCCTCAAACTTTCATTTGGCAAAGTCTAATTTGTGTATTTGTTCCAGTGCACTTTGGGTGAAGTGTGAATATGCAGTTTATCAAACTGTGAATGAATTTGCTGCAACACATAGAACAATCCTTGCAGAATATTGGAAGTTAAAGAATAGGCCAACGTTTGCAAATTCATGAATCTAGTGGACAGTTTGCATTTTGATAAATTTTACCCAAGGCTTATTGAACAGTCTTGGTTTGTTTAAATCAAAGTTTAAGGACAAGATCAAAGACACCAGAGAGAGCTTTTTATTTAAAATAATATATATTTTAAACCAAGTACATAAGAAAAAAGTTTACTTTGTAAAATTATTATTGCTTTATTCACATTTGGCTCTCTTGAAAACAACTAGGTAAGTAATTTTTGTGAACGATTTGCCATAAAATGGGAAACACACAACAAGCCTTTCTGTTCTCACCCTCTCATTTCCTAGCCATGCTGTTCTGCTATATAGCAACCCACTAATAAAGGAATTAGACAAAGCAGTTCCTCCTATAGCACTCCACTTCTGTCCCTCTTTTTTAAACATTGTACCTCCAGAGATGCTCTGACACTGCTGACCTCCAACAATGGAAATTCTGCTCCCCAGCTGACTTTTACACTATAGATTTATATCGTTTGCCAAACAGACATTCTTCAACCATTATCTTGTCTCCAATCTGAAGTGCCTCTTTTCCAGCCCCCATCTTACCTCTCTCCAACTGTTTATTCAGTGCCTTTGTCTCTGGAGCTATATCAATTTTAACTTTGATTGTAGGGCTATTACAAGGGTAACTTTTGGGGACTCTTCTTCTTTCTACTCATCTTTTCATAAACTAATTAGGTCATTAATATTTTAATATAAATTCTGTTCTGACTATTCTTAAATCTACTTTTCCTCCCCAGTCCTTACTCCTTTTGTGCTAAACTCTGCATCTATATTTCTACTGTATCTTTCTGATTGCCTTGTTAGGATAATTGGTGGTTGTCTGATTTACCAATTATCACACAAAAAAATCTCAGAAAAGCAGGAAATGTTGAGGACCTTAGATGCCGTGGTTGGCCAAGAAACATAGTGCAGCAGATGAAAGACACGTCATGCTTACTTCTCTTCAAAATCACAAAATTTACAGAAGTCTGCCAGGAGTAGTGTCCATGGAAAAATTGGCGGCTCAAAGGATGAAAACATAGGAATCGTGTGCAGACAAATGACAGCATTTGCACTGAACTTATGAGTGAAAAAAATTAAAGGTTTGGCAGTAACAGAAAGCAGTTTTTTTCTGAAGTAGAACAATTAGTGTCCACAGACTTTAGTGTAAAGTGATGATTATGGCCCGCACAGTGCTCCAGTCTCAGCATCATGAAGCCTGCCTGGCATTACGTAAAGAGACAAAAAGACTTGAGGAAGCCTGCTTCCATAGAAGAACTGTGGTTAGTTCTCCAAGATATTTAAAAACTGTGTGCAAGTCTAACTAATAAAACTGATGCTTTTTTTGAAGGCAAATGGTGGTAATACCAAATGTTAATTTGATTTAGATTTCTCCTTTTTTCATTCACTTTCTATCTTGGTAATTTAGAAAAATAAATAATTAATATTCCTATTTTTGACAGCATTCATACTTTGAAGCATCTTCCACATCTACCTAAAACGTTTGCACAGTACTGTACTGTATATCTACTGTATATCTACTGTAAATAAAACACTCATGTCTGAAAACCTACTGGTTTGTATTAAACCTCAACTAGAAATAACAGACCCACACACCTTATGCTTTTGTACAACATATACATGCTTATGTGTATATATAAATATAAAAGCATCACTCTTTACAATTTATACCATTTAAAAAAAAAATCACTGCATGTATTTAAGGTATTTCAAGGAATGGCATCATCTCTGCTTTATCTTACATATACATAGAGCTAACCTCTAACCTGTTAAAATGATATTCCTGAGAACTGTACAGTTTATAAGTTAATAATTTCACTGAACATTACTGTTTAAGACAATTATATTAATTGGTTTACTGAGTTAGTCCCTGGTGTTTTTGGATCTAATTAAAACTATCCAACATAGAGTAAAAGTTCCTATTCATAAACCTGTCATAGAGATACATTCTCCAGGCTGGCGTATCTCTGCACAGACTCACAGTTTACTGGCAGACATGCATGATTTCACTGAAATCTAAGCTGATGGGTAATACTTTGTCCTAGTATTGATCCAGATTTGGAAGAAGAGCTTAAAATAAGCATGAAAGATGATAAATTGCAGAGTGTTTTTGCTGTTAAATAAACTTTTATTTCAACACCAGCAAAAATGTATATAGGTAGTATGTTACAGCAACCAAAAGTGGACAATTGTAAAAATGTATAACTACTTTTATTTAAGAGTCTTCAGCAGAACTAAAAAGTGCATTTATTGCCAATTGGATGAATTTGCTAACAGCACAGGGGTTGACGCAAAATGATACAAATAGAGTAAGGTTCTGCCACTTGCCCAGTTAGTCTGCCTAATAAGTAGACTCCAATACCTTTCAGGTGTAGCATAATCAGAGGTTAAAGTAGAAGAAACTTCAAAATCTTGTAGATGTCAATAATCTCAGTAAATGAGATTGAGTGGATACTAGTGCTATATGATAAAATTGAATAGATTCAACAAAGATATCTTTTAGTTGCTGCATTCTGTCAAACAAAATATTATACTGCTTGTTGTTATTTCCCAACAAATATATTCTTCTAGTAATGTAAAAAAAAAGGTTAGTATCATGATAATAATCATTTGGCATGATCAAATAGGACTTACCAGGTTTTAGTTTTTGTCTTAAATAAATAGAATCTACCCTTTTACTGGGTTTCTTTCCATCCAAACAATTGATTCTCTTTTTTTCTAATTTAGTGGTAGCTGCAAGTTTAAAATTACAAACTTTAAAGAACCCAGCAATACCAGAGTTGGAGAAAACCTCTGTGTTGGCAGTTCTAAACCAAGACATTACAATAATGGAAAAGGTATCATACATTCTACAGTGGACAATGAGTTAGATAACACCTATCTCCATGGTTTACCAACCAATGGGTGGTAAACTTTGTCTCATAAAAATGTTACTTCATTATGAGTTGTTACTACTAAATTAAATTACAGCAGCATAACACATGTATGATAGCTTGTCTCAGATGCTATGAGTAAAGGTTCTGTGTACTGAGATCCTCAAGATGTCCTCAAATGTTAAGATACAAACTTTCTATGTAAAGAAAGGCTACCAAAGACCTAGATAAACCACTGGGGATCTGGCCTTGGTGTGCTTTTCTGCCTATAAAAGATACTTTTTCCTCATCTGCACGGATGCTGCCAGATTTTGAAGGTATGAGATTCCCAATGGTTACACAAGAAAAAGCAAGGGTGCCAAATATTTCACAGTGGAAGTGAGATGGAAAATGTACCCTGACCTAAAGACAGGGTCAGTAATAGATCAGAGCAGGTGGAATCAAAATCGCAAGGCAGAAACATTTTTGTAAATAGGTCAGGAACCAGGAAATGAGAGCCAAGAGCAGGATACAGGTAAAGGTACATGGACAAAGGGCTGGGCACAGGAACACAGGATCAGTGCAGAGCAGGAAAAGGAATACACAAATGTAGCCAATGTTCTTGGTAATTAGTTAATGCATTGCAGCTGAGAATTGATTGCAACTGTACACCAAAGAGCTCAGCACAGATAAAACAAATAAACCGTGAACAAACCACAAAGCCTGCTGCCGAGATAGTACAGAGTAAAGGCAACCATACAGCAAGCAGCAGCTTCTAGGTTCAAATCCAGGCAGAGCTGATATCCAGCATAAAGGTGCTACACTTATATGCTTAAGTCAAGTGATAAATATTGAAAAATATCAATCAATCCTTACCGATCGAACAGCAATATTTACAAGGAATCAACTTGAGAAAGGTTGAAATCAACCTTTTTGAATGTAGTAAATTTCGCCCTAGATTGCCTCCCATCCTCATCCTTTGCATGATAGTCTTTTTACTTACTCTGTGCTGCATATTGATTTTTGAATGGCTATTAATTGCAAAACAGAGGTGGAGCAGTAATTATTTATGGACATAACACCGATACCTTTGAAGAACTTTGGGGCTGGTATGTTTCAGATTACACAACATAGATTGAATGTTTATATAATATAAGATGTCTTGGTTAAAGAGTCCTAAATCATCTAGTATATTTCATCGCTTTTCCATGATATCCATATTTCAACATCTGTAAATATGTATGAATTGTGGCTAAAACAGATTTTAAAAAATAATGATGCTTAGTCATGGACAACAGGGGAGCACTGGGCGAAATTTAATAAACTTGAAAAGGCCGATCTTCAAGTTGATCCTGCAAGATTTTGGCTGTTTGATTGGTAAAAATTTATATTTTTTGATTGATTTTTCCTGATATATGTATCGATAGATATTCCATCAAAAAAAATCTGAAAAATTAAAACATATCATGATGTCATAATATGTTTCAAAGATGAAATGGCTAATGGCCAAGCATTTGGTGATGACATATTATCCAAACTTCAAAAATGTTAAGATACTTTAAAGTCACTAAGGTTTATATGTTTGCTAAAGCCAAGCTGGTGTCAGTTTTTATAAGCTTTTTTGTGTTTATGAGTCTTTTGAGACATGTATTTGTTAAGATCAATAGATATAGAACAGTCTGACCTAGTAGATGAAATATCATTGTCAACTAATCTTGTATAGTATCATTTTGCAGTAATCTAAGCATCTGTTATTTGTCTGGGTCTGATTAAGTTTCTACTCTTTAATTAAAGTTTTTAAAGTCACTGCAGTTTGCAACAAAAATCTGTTGCTTTTACAAAGGTTTCTCCTTTCATTACACTTCATTTTGATTTATGTAAACATTATATTTATCAGTAAAACATTTTGATACTGTAGATTAGACAGCCTATAAAAATGTCAGGCTGAGTGGTTCTTCTTGTAGAATCTTAAGTGAGGAATTTCTTATACATTCCTGTGATGATGCTGGTTACTAATACACGTGTTCCATAGATCAGCACCACAAATGATTCACTCAAAAGGTAATGCCTCCTCCTAAAAGTGAAAAGTACTATATAAACTCCCAGCTGCATGTTTTTTTGCTAGCAAAATAATAATCCAAAATGTCAGATCTCTATATACAATCATGTGCCTATAGCCATCTGTTTGGCAAGACTACAGTGGGATTAACATGCTTTATGAGTCTTACTACAAAGTTATGGGTCATTGTAGCTGTCTTTTTTTCTTTGCTACCTGAAGATAATGCACATCCCCCATAACAGCTATATTTATCTTTACATTTGGCAGATATTTTGCTTTTAAGAAATATGTCTTAAATTATACAAAAATACATAGTTATGAATTGAATAAAACAGACTGTTTAAAAAAAAAAATAAAGTAACAACATCACATTTAGCTTTTTATGGGCACCTGAGGATTCTTTCAGTACCAGGTTTTATGTCACAGCAGTGAAGCAACTAAGTGAGGTGATTATGAGATAAAATGTGGGAGATATTAGACATAGGGGAACCAAGTGTTTATTTAACCAAATGCAATGTTTCAAGAAATGTTGGATAATCCATTACTTATTTTAAGATAACACAAAGGCTGAGCCACTTCCTCCTCACATTTCAACACATCTATGATAGTTCTGAAACATTCTATTGCACCAGATCACTGCATAAATAAAGGTTCTTCTTCTATGAAGGACTTTCCCTTATTGTTCATACTTGTATTTTGAAACTTGAAATTATGTGCCATTATACAGCTGTATTCAGACTAATAAGAATAAAGAGTGGATTGGAGCTATTTGCAGTGAAGAAATTTCCAAGTTGGATAAGTGTCTCCAACCATAGAAAAGCAAACAACATCCTACTAGTATTGTTGAAAGAACACAGTTTATTATCTCTCAGCTAGTTCTATCCAGATCTAGATGAAGTGTCCAGGTTTCAGGCAAGGAGTAATGTGTAAAATTCACCTGTTTGAATTCACCAGTTCATTGCCATTCATTTGTTCGGAGTACAGCCTGTTAAGTACTGCTCAGTTTCATGAGGCTTCAGGAGCTTGACAGTTTCTGGCAAAGTTTCAGGCAGTGGCTGAGGAGGTATTTTGGACCATCCCCCTGTCCAGGCTGGGCATTGCTTACATGTAGCATATACCCAACTCAGCATATAAGGCACTTGAACAGTGTTTGTGATAAAGTAAAGTGTACTATGCATGCTGTGGGAAATTGCACCTAGATCAGGTGCAATTTATGTGGTATCCTGGGTCATCCTTTCAGCAAGTGCCTGGTCTCTTTTTTAGAAAGATCTAAAAGTAGCAGTCAGGGAGATGGCAGGGATGATGAGAGTGGTGAGGAAGAGACTAGGGAGGTTGTTGAAGAGAAAGTTCCTGGGAGAAGGTGCTTTCCTTTTGGAAAGTAAGGCAGGTCTACCTGCTGTCAGACAACTCAAATCCCAAACAAGAGAATCCAAAGCTACTGGGGCAGCCAGAAGGGTAGAACTTGGAGAAAGGGAACTGTCCACTGGGTAAACCATAGGATGTGGGGCACTTGAGGGAAAAGTGGGTTGTAAGACAGAGGGTAAAAAAAAATTAGAGTTAAGGAAAAAGTTACAGGAAAGTAGTGGGGGAGTCCAAGGCCCTAGTAGAGAATTCAGCAAGACAGGAATCAGAGCCTTCCTGATAAAGGAGGCTCTGTTGAATATGTAACTGCCTCCAAGAACAGATTTGAGGTCCTCTCCTTCATACATCAGCAGGGAGAAGAAGTGGAAAGGTTGCAAAGGGAAGAGGAAGGTAGTGACAGTGAGTCATCCTCTTTAGATTTAGAGGATCTGTTATTATCCAGTGAATTGGATGGCAGAATTGAGGTTGAAGAAGTCAGAGCAGGCAGAAGCAGCAAGGCTGTAAAAAAGTCCCCAGGGCCTGATGGCTTAACTGTTGCATTTTATAAGACCTTTAAAGATGTAATGGCCCCCCACTTCATAGAAATGTTTAATAGCACCCTCTCTTTATGAGGAGGTCAGCTTTGATTCTGTTGTCCAAAGGTCTTTATCCTTCCAGGATTGAGAACTGGCGGCACCCCATCGCTTTTCTCAATACTGATAGAAAAATTCTGGCAAAAGTTTTGTTCTCCCACCTATACAGGGTATCAGACAAGTTGCTTTCATGGTCACAACACTGTACCATGAAAGGTCATAGCACCTTTAGTGTGGTCCTGGGCATCTGGGGGGTTCTGGAACATTGCAGGACATGCCATTGGGGAAAGTATTTGCTGACTGGATCAGTGAAAGGCATTTGATTGAGTAAACCATGAGTACCTATAGATCCTATAGCTACTTGGAAGTATGGCGCTTCAGAAAGGTTAGTGAATTAACTAAGAACTTTATACAAAAGGGCCTATAGAAACTATAGCTCCTCGGGAAGGGCCAAGAGTTTTTCTCTTATCAATGGTTGGTCTAGTGAGACCTTCGAGGTGACCTCTGGGGTCATTCAGGGTTGCCCCTGGAGTTCCCTAATTTACACCTTAGCCATTGATCCCCTTTTAAGGAGGCGAGATAGTGAAGCACTGATGGGGGCGTCACTGTCAATGGGGTGAGCCTTGAAGGTGGTAGCTTATGCTGACAGTGTCACTGTCATTGTGTATAGTGAGGAGGAGTCAAATATGGTGGCTAAGTTGGTTGTAAAATACTCAGAAGTTTCTGGGTCTTGGATAACTCAGGAAAATGTGTAGCTTTCTGGATGGGGAAGGAAGAGACTGCTTTTTCTCTCACATCTTCCCTGAGGCTCAGGAGAAGATTTAAATCTTAGGAATTGAATTGAATTGGGCTCTTTTCCAGGAAACTGGAAAAGGCTTCTTGCTTGGTCAGTCGGTGGAAGAAGAGAACTTTCACTTTAAAGGAAAGGGTAGACTTGATTAAAACCTTTTTGATACCAATTTTATTGTATGTCAGTTATGTCTGTCTTTTGCCAGAATGTTTCTATGCAAAGCTGAACAGACAAAGGAGACACCTCCTTTGTGGGTGGAGATTCTCAGGATTTTGGTTTCTCCTTTTCTTGAGAACTGAAAGAGCAGCAGCTTAGTAAAGAACATGTATGCCACTCATGGCCCTCACACAATCAATCAACAATAGAATTATTGGGGACTATTTTCATAAGCCACTGGTCTTAAAGGATTGCCAAAATAATGTTTTAAAAGAGGGGTTGGTTTTGTTAAACTCCTTAAGAATCTCGTTGAAGTTTTGGGATATTGTCTGGCACTCCTTCCATAGAAGGCTCTATGTTAGAGGGAACCCAAAGCATCACAAGGAGGATGACTGAAAGTGTACTCATGAGGAGTGTGGAGACAAGATGAAGACTATGGAACACTTCTTGCGTTAGTGCCCCTTTAACATAGATGTTTGCAAAAGGGTGTCATCAGCTTTAGGAATTCCCTGTCTCTCTGGTTATAATTACCAGGAGTGGGCCTATGTAGCAATTAAAAGAATAGGTGTTTTAAGTTGAGCATGTTACTTGACATGGAATGCACGATGTCAGGTTAGAATTAGGCATAACTATCTCCCCTGTTCAGCGGTATTGGTTGTCATCCTGGTTGAGGTTGGGAAAATTCAGGTTCTTGAGAGATGCAGAGTGGGGGAGGAGAGGTGGAGGTCCTGGTGGCAAGGAGTAAAGTAAGATCCATTATGATTCTCTCACAATGTGTTTCTGAGTGTAAGGTGGTTGGCCTATACCCATGCACTCCCAGTAGATTTTTAAACAACAGTACACTTTTCTAATAGAGCTCATGCTGTTTTAGGTGAGTAACGGTCTCTTAGACAATCTCTGATTATCATTCTTGGGATGTGATTTGGTTGTGTTTGAATGGGAAAAGTTTTATGATATTTGGATGTGAATATATACATATACATGTATATATATATACACAGTGTATATTTAAGTTATGGTAGAGAGGTCGTGTTAGTCCACAGATGTAAAAAAACAAGTATTGCAGTATTTGGTGATACCTTTTTTATTGGACTAACAGTCTTTTTAAATAAACAAGCTTTCGGGGGTTAACACTCTCTTTTCAGCAGTTCAGATTGGAATCTCAAGTCAGGAAACTGACTGAAAGTTTTCAGAATTCTAAGAAACCCAATCAAAACTTGCAGATATGCAATCTCAGATCCGCACTGGACTCTTGCTTCTATATGAATATTTTTTACAGAATTGTCAAGCCTGTTGATCAAGTCAATGCTTTAAGATTCTGGATTCATCATCATAAAAGTAAACAAGTGACAAAGGAGAGAGATCTGCAGGAAAATTATATAAATGCAAAACCACTGAAAATAAATGAAAAACATGTTACAAATTTATTAAACAATGGCAATTATATGAGCAGATAACTACTGGATACTAATCTGTTCCTTGAAAACACAAATAAATCTTTTTTGTAGTGATAATATGCATTAAAACCTTTAAGGGTCATTGATCTTGACAGGAGTCTTCTCAGTTACTATAGTGAATTGCAGGAATGTTTTAGTTTTCCCAAAGAGGAAGTAGGGGGTACCATGACAATAACATTTTAAAAGCTGAAGTAAATAGCTTTGCCACAAAACTAATGTGCACAGTATTTCACAGTGTTTTCCTAAGAATAAATATGTTCTTTTACCAGAGGCATCCCTTTAAAAGTTTCAAATTACAACAAAGAAAACAAAACAGCTTAGTTTTAGATTTTTAATGTTTCCCTTTTAATGATAACCTTGTGTCGTGGAAAAATAGATAACTGGTAGCAAAGGTATAATTCGGAGGAGACTGTGTTGCATAAAATACATGTTTATTCTTGGTTATGCATAACAACAATTGAAATAGTTTATAAATATATTAGAAAATATATTTAATAAGACATTACTGAAAAACCATTTCATACTGTGCTGATTAGTAGAGTGTGTCTTGGGTTGACCCGAAGGATTAAAGGGGCTGGAATAACTGTGTAAAATTTATTGTTTTCTAAAAGAGATTACAATAGGAACTGTAAATGTTTCATCAACATAAATCACTTATTACATTTTAAACTAGCAAGCTTAATATCCATGTTTATATATAGTTTATGAACTTCCATCACAGTGGAGGTAAATTGTCCCTTTATGATTGATAAATTAAGGGATCTAGGATTGTGGGAGTTATTGGCTAATGTCCAAAATGTTGTGTATAGGTGTAAATTTGCCAACTACAGACAGTCACAATAGACTGCTACTGTCGCAGTTGTGTTTTATAAATTATAATGAGAGTATTGTCGCAGTCACAACTTTAAAAATTGTCTCGGCTGCAACTTTACAATGAGAGAACTGTTGCGGATTTGCTATGGGAATCCACTGTATGAGAATTCGACTGTCGAATTCTCACTTTAGTCAATAACCCCCTGTAAGAGATCAGTAACGGACAGAAATTCACTGAGGACATAGAAGGAATGTATGGAGGGATATTAAGATAAAGGAATGCAAGAAACTGCAAGCAAGACAGAAACTATATTCATGCCTCTTATAAAATAAAAAATTCCAAGGGAGATTCATGTTTGTATGTGAGCAAAATGCAAATAAAAAAACAGAAAGCTGTGATGTGTATTTTGTAGAAAACAACACAAACATTAGATATTTAATCAACAACTGCTCAACAGTCTGGAGTTCGCTTCACAATATGCCACATGTTTTCTGTAGGTGTTAGGACTACTATAAATGCTACTTTGAGCAGAACGTGGGATGGGGTTGTCTTGCTGAAACAAGCAGTGACACCCCTGAAAAAGACTTTGTGGCTTAGTCATGAAAGGTCAAATAGTTATGTAAAGGTGTGAATTCATATTTATTCGCCACTTCCCCATATTTAGGCATTCAACAAACTCTGGTTGATGGTGTTGAATTTTGAGACCAATCTGACATCTTACGAAAGTCACAGACTTACACAGCACTTTCGGCCACTTTAAGTGCCTGTTCACAGGTAATTAGTCTATTCATCAAGCACTGTGATCTGTCGCAGTAGAAAATTCAGCAAGGTATATTGTGTCATGTTCACCAGTTTTACTGGATTAAAGTGGTGCTTAGTAATAAGGAGTGGTTGGAATGGCCTTTAACTTCTGAGAACGTAGTGTCATAGCTACAGAAAGTAAAGTTGAAAAAAGACACAGATCCATGGAGTTCAAACTATTTGTTTTTTCTTTCAGTAAATGACCCTGGGTTAAACCTTGTTGGTCCAGAGGAAGGCAAAAATCCCATTTAAACCTTGGACCTAATTTGTTTCGATATGGAAAATAATTCCTTCCTTATACCTTGTGGTGATCGGACTGGATCACCATGCTACTAAATATTCCTATTGACTTAAATAATCCCTGAAACTTTGTTCCTTTAAATAACTATACAAAATAATAGAAAAGATAGACTTGTCAGACCATAGCACAAATTTCTACTCAGACCATTTTAGATAAGCTTTAGCCCCAAGAAGTCTGCAACATTTGTGCACATTGTTGATATACAGTTTTCTCTTTGCTTGGTAGACTTTCCTTCCATTTATAGATACACCAGCAAACTGTTTACTGCCAAAGTTTTTTGAGCCCATATAAGCATATTCATTACAGAATCAGTACATCAGTATTAAAAGCAATGACATATGGGGTACTGAAGGTCACAAACAGCATTAGTATTTTTTTACCTTGACCTTTATGTAAAGAAACTTTTCAGGATTCTTTAAATCCTTTAACAAGGCTATATAGACTGTAGCTTCTTTAAATTATTACAATTCTTAAAAAGTGAATGAATCATTTACTCAAAATGTTACAAACTGTCTCAGTCCATCATTGCTTCCAAAAGACTGAAGGGGTTACTCCAAAAAGAGTGAATTCACCTCCTAAAGTGAATTTGCCACACTAAGTGACAATTAGCTCTTATAGTGTAGTCAAGTCAATTAACTAACCAGCATTTTTACTCAGCAGTGTGGCAAATGGACCGTTTTTTAAGGGTATGATACTGGTGGCAAATAGTGGAGAATTTGTTCTAAATAGTCTTATTGAAGAAATGTCAACTTCACATGAATCTGTTTAATGGATAGAATGCATCCAAAGGTATTTCCTTGTGTTTTGGGCACTGGTATTGTCACCAGATAATAGTTACGTACATAAATTCTAACTTTTTTTACATTAATTTCAAAGGTATACTATAATACTGTAGGAGAGTTTGTATGTCTGTGTTTATAGGAGTCTATTTCTATATTTGTTTCTATGAACAGAAATACACAGTTGAGTGCCTCTATAGATGATTATGTATATATGTATAATTTGATTTAAAAAGTGCCACAAATTTACGTAGTGCTGTAAAATTTAGCAATACCAATATAATACAGACATTTGAAAAGTGCATTACACATTACAAGTGAGTAACAATAATAAAATCACTTTAAGTGCCAGGTTGTGACTGACACAAAATGATGGAGGTCCCTGCCCT
Source organism: Pipa parva (assembly GCA_019650415.1). Taxonomy (NCBI): domain Eukaryota; kingdom Metazoa; phylum Chordata; class Amphibia; order Anura; family Pipidae; genus Pipa; species Pipa parva. The sequence goes on from WMED01004407.1 coordinate 19,235, forward strand.
GTAGAGCTTGCAATCTAAACCTTATATACTATAATAAAATATAATAATGTCAAATGGATTAGAGAGTCATCTAGAGTGAAAAGCTAACTAAGGTAACCTGGAGGAAAAGTAACCTTCTAGGTGTGTGCTTTGAGTAAATGTTTCTTACTTGATACTGCTGGAAGACAGAGGGACATCTTGGGGTATGGTACTGCTAGGCAGTGACCTAATAAATAAAATGTTCTCTGCAAGGAGATCTTTATAGACACTAGCTGTAAGTTTTGCTATAGATTGTTTTAGCTTACACTAGAATCAGGTGTAGACTAGGAACGTTTGTAATTGTTCAACCAAGTTTGAGCCATTGAAGTGGTAGACCTCAAGGCTTTTAGTAGAATCCTATCCCAAGTTATGGATATCCACTGTGAGGGTACATTCTCCAAAAGAACTTTTCTACTGAAAGTCCAATATTGGCCTTTCTAGGTGAATCCTCAAAGGTTCCACCTTCTGTGCTGTTTTAATCAAGTATAGAAAAATCAGCACTCCCAAACGTTAAAAACGAAACTTTTAATCCAAAATAGTTAAAACAGGTAGCTGATAAAAAAATCAATAGAAGAGCACCCCCTAACGCGTTTCGCGCTTAGGATGCTTAATCATAGGTATGGGTGCTCTAAAATACAAGGTATAAATAGTTTACACTTACCTCCCACCTGAAGATCCAATTGCAGGCCCTTCCGCATGTGACAAACAATTCAATGAAGCTTTGTAGGAGGAATGTGTGTGTAGCGTACATTCCCCGGGTTGCTTGTATGGCGTGTGATGCGGAAGTAACCGCATATTGGTTAGTCGCGTCATAGAGGTCAAAGTTTGCCAGCTAATGTACGGTAAGCCTATAAGGTCAAAACCAAAAGGCAAAACATGCAGCCAACACATCGCTAATGCATGAGGGTTGTAAGTGAGTAATAAGTTAACGAATCCTAGCGTGCTGGACTGCAATCAGCTTCAGCTGGGTGGTAAAGTAAGCTAACAATGGGGAAAACCAAATGACCGCTCAATCCCAATGAGTCAAAGGAATGACAGTCAATGAACTGCCATGATTAAGCGCCGAAGCGCGAAACGCGTAGGCCTGACATTGCTGTTTTAATGGAGTTCTATTAAAGGTCGTTTTTTAACCATTGGAGTGCCGGATTTCTTCATGGTAAAGTAAGCTAACCTGTAAAAATAAACACAAATTTGAAATAAACAATGGGTGCAGTTAAGTCAAAATGGTTAATGGCGGTTCCACAGGATAGGACAACCAAGTTCAAATATAAAGGGGAAGTAAAGAATGAAAAATGATAAAATAAAGGGGAAGTGAAAAGTAAGCCAGAATAGGTTGTAATATCAAAAACTGAATTAAGTATGCATAATATAAATATAATTTTATAAAATTATGTAAAATACACACTGTATTAACCTGGAACCATATATTGAATGAAAGAAAAAATGGTGAGTTAGTGTTAAGAGAGTTATAACTATGTGAAAATAAAAGAATGATAGTGTAA
>WMED01004408.1:0-20753 GCA_019650415.1 Pipa parva
TAACTGCGCCCAGGGCAACCGCCCAATTCGCCCATACGGCGAACCGGCCCTGCAGCAGTGCATAAGTCTCATTTAAAACATTAGTGTGTAACCTTTCGAAAACAAATATGTTTACCAGCTGAAGTAGAGACACTTTTTCTTGTAACTTTGTTTCATAGTGTTCTGTAATCTCTTCTAAGGCTTGTCTCTTGCTTTCCTCCAAGTCATTCAGCTGCTTTTCATACTCTTCTTGCATATGTTGAGATTTTACTTGTAGCTCCTGATATTTCTCATACTCCAGAAGCAATTTTTGGTTATTAGCAGTTTCTATAGAGAAAGGAAACTAAGAGTTAAAGAAGAAGCTGTCTAAAAGCCCCGAGGTTCATCTAGAAGTGTTTGTTTCCTTTTTACAGTAAGTGGAGTTGTATACAAAAACTAGTTAAAGATATTGAGAAATGTAATAATGGATATGTTTGGAGTTCAGTAACCCAACACCATATTTGCTTTCATAATTTTGTAAAGGTTAACATTGCCAATGAGACAGATAAATAATTGTTTGAGGCTGAAAGTTCCTTTAGTACATCCCTCAAAACGTATTGAGAAATGAATTAGAGGATGCCTTTCATTAATTTATAAGAATATTAATAGTCTCAGCAGTTGAATATATTGCCATACCTAGATCCTGCACCTCTCTGGAATTTTTCTCCAGCATCTCAGCCACATCTTCTTGATGTTTCTGGTCCTGTCTCTCTGCATCAGCCTTTAAAATCTAAAGACAGATTGTGGGGCATTATTCCAAGAGTACAAAACCCTGCAGTTCTCAAACTGCTGCTTCTGATGGCCAATCTTGGCATTCTATTGCACCAAATTTAAAAATGGACCATACTATGAGATTATATATTACCAGTGTGCATTATACTCCCCCATATACCTGGTTTGTAGTCTTTAGAACTTCCATTTCCTGGATAAATTTTTCTGTAAGTTCCTTCAGCTTTTCATTATAGTTCATGTCCTTGAGTCGTAGTTGATACTCATTCTCCATTTTCAACTCCTCCACCCGAGTCTTTAGCTCTAACATTACTTGATTCTGTAGAGAACAATGCTGGGATATAATAGTCCTTATGCACACATTTCTAAACATTCTAGAAGAAATACTGCACAATCTACTTCTATATGAAACAGCATTTGGCAGCTAATACACACAAATGTTCTACTAATTAATTATAACCAAATATTTAATCTTTTCTTTTTCATATGAGAAAACAATGTTAACATGAAAGTTTCCTTTGTATTCTTCACAAAGTTGTGGAATTCCAAACTTAATTTCCATAAAATAAAGTTAGATGTAAATTGAAATATATTTTCTCTAGCTACCATTTCTATGTCTCTCAAACAAAAAAAAATGTAACCTGACTTCAATTTTGTTTTATGAACATTAACAAACTCATGGGGTTTTTTTTCTTCTCACCTTTTCCTCAAGATCAGACTTTGTAATCAGCACTTCTTCGGCATACCCCACTTCTTTATCTCGTTTTAGTCCACGGCCCTCTTTATCAAATATCTTCCATAAAATTAGACATCCATCCTCAGCCACAGAGAGTAAATATTGGTCATCAAATGTCACAACCAACTGCAAAATTGAGTAAGCATCAGAAGGATCATTTTAAGTTTTTTTTTTTAAAGGATTTTTCAGAAAGCTATTACTATTTACTTAACATAACTTAAGAAGAAATTTGGACAAAAAAATAAACATACAACAACTACAGCAAATCTTCAGTTAAGCATTTCCCGGAATGTCAGACTTTGTTTTAACTTTTTGTTTTTACTACCAGAACCTTATAATCTAAAGGAGGGTTTATACAGTGAGATGTGTTTAATTAAGACAATGGATGGATGATTACTTAATGGGGCAGCGGTATAAAAGACTTGGACAATTAATTTTTATCAACATTCCAATTCCAGCAAACAATTTAATGTAATATCTTTGTATTATCAATTGCAACCATTTTAATTATCACACAGGTTTTAACAAATTTTCTGTTTGTTTTACTTGTAATCCAGTGGCAGATTCAGACATTATGGGGTGACATTTATAAAAGTTGAAAAGGTCTTTTTCACCACCTAATGCTGGAGAAATAGTGTTTTTTTACAATGCCAGTATCGCCTATTTAGTTAATTATTATTGCCATGTTAAAAGGCACTTTTTGATACATTTTTTTTTTTACATCAAAAAGTTGTTTTCGATCCTGTAAAAATCGAAGAAAAGCTTTAGAAATATTCCTCTTTATAATATCATTAGTTTTTTGGGAGAAATATTGTAAAGAATACATGAATTTTGCTTCCTGCACTCTCTCTCTTCTAAAATGAGTCATCTTATATGAAACTGTCAGAATTACTTTCAATATACTCTCATCAGTCTGAATACCTGTAATTTTTTACAAAACCTAGAGGGTTATCTAACTTTGCAGTTTACAAAAATGTTTTAAATATTGATTTAAAACAACCAACAACCCTAAGAAGAGGTTCTTAATTTCAAATATAATTAACCAGATGTTTCAATAAAGAGAAACATGGACCTTACTCTAGTGACAGGTTTTGCATGGGCTTGATATTCATTGAACTCCTTTTGCAAAGGCATCGGGTACTTCATGGAGCGAATACTTCCACTAGATGTACCAGTAAAAATCATTCTTCCAGAATGAGAAACTGCTATTGCTGTATATGTCACATCAAAGGAGGAGAGTTCACGTAAAATCTGGAGGAGTAAAAAAATAAAATCATGGATAACTTTCCTTTCTCCTGCATTCTCTATTTTACAGAAGTAATAAAACTAAATTACACTAACATCAAAATGAAACATTTCTGTGTGTACCAGAAAACCTCTTATACTTAGTTGGAAAAAAAAGTGAAATTTAAGCTTCATTGATTGTTTTGCTTTTAGAGAGTAATATATCTCCTGTTTCTAATGTGTCTTCCCAGTTTCTCTCATTTAGAAGTTTCTAGATTTATTTGTAACAAAGCATTGGCCCAGAGGGGCCATACGACTATTACTGTTTGCTGCACATGAATGTTTTCCTGCAGTGACAGAGAGTGCTGTGAAAGTGATTTTACAGCAGCCACAGAAAATATACTGTACCTTGGTAGGATCATAAAACAAACCACAACGCCCTTTATTATGATAACCAAAACAAAAGCTGCAGTTCTGGTAAAGTAAAGATTTGTGATCTAAGCAGTCCAATATAAAACTGAAACATTATAGGAAGAATACATTACTCAGGCATATAATAAGCACATATGTTCGCTGCAGACTTTGTAAGCAGTCATAGTTAGAATACTATTTATCCATATTGTAGGATATTCTATCTAGAAAGCATTAATAGGTACAGTGAAAAATATTGCTATTTGGACAGCAGAATTTGTAAGCCATGCAATCCTCTGCTTGGCTTTATGGCTGCCAAGGTGGACACCACCCCAGATAGACTTGTCCCCTTAGCAACATGCTACAAACAGGTAGGCATTCCCAATCACTGTTTTCAATTTCTCCATACTTTCAGACCACCCTGTATACTGCTCAGTGCTACCCTAGGTAACGTTCACCTTTCCCTTTTCCAAAACTGGCTCCATGTTTCCCCTAAGACAGGAGCATAATGTTTGACAGAATACGGTATATCATTGCTAGGGTTGCACAATAATTTACAATTTTCAATCAGTTCCTGGGCCCTATAAGTCTAGGTAGTCTGAAATCTGCTCTGTAGGAGTCACTGAACACTGGGGTTAAGACTCAGTTTAACAACTGCTCTTCTGTTCCCTAAATGTGAGCAGACTTTTTTTTTTTAAATTAAAATACAAGTTGTTGATTCAGATGGCTTCTCACAGTGTTATACTCAGAGATTTGCTATTTTTCATACTTATGTAAGATTTTGGTGGCCAGGCTACTCCCACCTACACCACGTACAGAAATGCTTTGGGTTTGTGGAGGCAACCTTTATTATACACGACGCTTGAACCTATAAAAAACTAGTTCCATAGGCTCTTTAATATAGAAACTAAAGTATGAGTTTTTTTGCAGCTGAACCTTTATGAATGCAGATATAAAAATGCCAGGCTCTTCCAGACAGCAGTAAAATGTTAATTAGAAATCAATCATAGACATATGGCACATAGAATTAGTGCTGCCACTTGTCATTACAGAGGAGGAAGACCACCTCTTAGAAGTCAACCTTTTCATTTAGTAGGGCAATGGTACCACTCCAGTTCAGTTCTTGCAGTAAAACACCTTTAGCTGGACTATTAAGCAGTACCCTCTATTTTAGATTCCCACTGCTCATTCTACAAAGCAACATTTTTCTTGGAGCAACAGACAAACACCTCTCTCCTAGCATTATTACCCTAGCTAATATATCTTTGTATTGATGTATTAAGCCTATTTAAATGAACATTCTACAAAGTTCTTCAGGAGAAAAGTACATGATGAGTTAATAACTCAGTTTATATGTATTTAAAATCATACTAAATTAATAAATGTTACCTGAGAGTCACTGATTTCTTTTAATGTTTGGTCAGAGCCAACAGCAAAGATGGTTTTGGAATCTGGTGACAGGGTCACACAGCTGTAACAGCAGGATTTGAGAACACACTCCGACTCACGTTTACCCAAAAGAATGTTCCATTCATAAACAGCTCCATCCAAGCCACATGACACAAGCTTACTGTCATCTGCATTCCAAGCAACTGACCGCACCTAAAGTCAAAAATATGGTAGTCACATGTGTATCCCAGTGGGTATATTGAGTGAAATCGTATACAAGGCAATTATAAAACTAAAAAAGTCAACACTGTTGCAAATTAATGTCATCACAAAAGCACAATTTAGTTCATCTTATGGTCAAAATATACAATCAGAAAAAAACACGACTCCCAAAGAGAAAGCAAAGAAAATTCCTAAAAGAAGCAAACATTTTAAACTTACAATAAAAACAATAAAAATTAATTTGGTCACTTCATTAAAAACACTTTTATTTTTTCACATCAAGTGAAATGTATAAAGAAAGATTCAAAGATAGGAGTATAGAATAAAAAGAGAACCTTGTATAAAACATACATTAAATTGCTTTACCCTGGTACTGCTGTCATTTAATAAACATGTACAAAAAAAACTAGAAAATGTTTACCAAACAGAATCCCAGTGCTATACAAAGATATATTGTATGTTATCTATAAACCTTTGAGAGAGCTTTTAGTAAAAAAGTTTTAGTTATAGAGTTCTGGCAGTACTTGTATTGTATTGGGGATAATTTGCTGGGAATTTATTTGTTGTCATGGGCTGATACCCTCACTGGAAGGGAGGAGTAGGAGATGGTGACTGGAAGAAGAAACCACAGGGGACTTGACGTTAGCAACCACCAGGGCACGGAGAATAAGACACTGCTGGTGTTCACCCAGAGCAACCCCTGGGGTTGCTGTCCACAGATGGTGTATAATGGATATAGCAGAAAGAATAGTTGGTATCCAGGCAGAGGTCAAGGTAGGCAGCAAATGGACAGAAACAGTAGATAAAGCTAAGGGCAGGGCAGGCAGATTTCAGGCATGATCAGAGTACAGGCGAAGGTCATAAACAGGATAACAGAATATAGAATAAAGCACCCAGGAGCAGAATAAGTCCTATAATCGGGCACAGAACTGTCTGGTAGACTCCTTTATATAGGAAAAGGAGTCTGTCACATGATCGCACCAGCCGCATCATAAGCACGTGACCACGCCGTGTGTGATCATGACTTCACCGAGCACGTCATGCGGTCACCATGAGGAAGCAGCGACGTTCCTGGCGCCAGAGGGAGACCGGTGCTGAAGCGAGGAGGAGAGATAAGTAGATCTCCTAACATTTGTGGTGTTGCAAGGATATCTCTGTTTGATTAGTTTTAAAATGTCATATAAAATAATTATGCAGCAATATGAATTTGTATTAATTTGGGTATTGCCCCATGCACAGCTGTCTAAGGTGAGGGGGTCGAAGGAGTAAACAGTGATCCCTCTGAGCTAAACATTTTCCTTTCCAACCCCAGTGAGTAATCATGGAAGGAGGGAAGGGGAGGATGTTTCATGAGCTGCTTTCATGCTATATGACCCCAACAGGATGGGGGTGCAGGTCCCAAGGACACCTGCATTTTAAAAATCTATTTGCTCCACACCACTAGGCCTATCCTGCAGCAGATACCCCTCCCTGCAAGGTGGGGGAAGGTGCCCCAGAGAGTCCTCTCCAAGTATAAGTTGATTAGACATTGACAGTTATTTTTACAAATATACATTTCACTGGTAGTATGTTTGGTATCTTGATATGTGTACAATGTTCTATAATTATTTCAAATATATTCTTATTTTTAAATATTTCATTTCATTTCATTGTGATTTAAAATGTGTTCTTATTGAAGTGAACAAATAATAAGTATTATTCTCTAAAGAGAGAGAAGCATTTTGGAATTTTTCTTTCTTTACTTAGCGGAGGTCTTTTGATTTTATTATAAATTTGTCATAATCATTTTCCACTCATTTTGGACTCTTTCTGTATGCAATATTTGAGCACATTCTGGGTGTTGGGTGTATTCTCATACATTTTTTTCGAAAAATGCAACTAACCAAGTCTGTTTATTAATGCTGTGGATGTATACTAAAACTATAGCAGGGGCCAGGGCAGAGGAATTCTGGGTAAAGTATCTGAAGGCCAGAATACACAAAGCTAAATGTCTACCAACATAGGTATGTCAGAAGATGATTGTTACAAGTATATTTTATCAAAGCTCGATTATATAATAAAATCTAAATATACAATTAATAGCATTATTTGGGGGACCAGAAATGGACTGCTGGTCTATCTGTTTTAGCTTTCATTCTAATAAATGTCTTCTTGAATCAAGTGAGTCACATTAATCAAGAACCAAAAGGTTTACATTAATAAGATTAAAAAATGCATTTGTACTCTCAAAAGAACTCACTCAGGGGGTTATTCACTAAAGTCAGAATTGTTGCGTATAGGTGTGTATTTTCCAGATAAAGACAGTCGCAATAGGCTGCGTTGCAGTCGCGTCAATTTAATGAGAATATTGTTGCAGTTGTGACTTTATTATGGGAAAATCTTAACATTAAAAATTGTCGCAACTTTACAACGGGGAAATTGTAGCAGATTTGCTATGGGAATCCACTGTTTGCAAATTCAACAGTCGAATTCGCACCTTAGTGAATAACCCTCTATGTATGCTCAGGTGAAGCTTAGGTAAAATATGAACACAAGGTACTGGAGATGTGAGCTGGGGATACAGTGTGATCACTGGGGAAGTGCTGGATAAAATAACATTCTGCATATAATGTGGAAGGGTAAAATGTTTGTCAAATAATTTAGCTGGATAGATGGCAAAAATCATGAAATAGTTCTGCAGCTTTGTATCTTATTAGGGAAATGTAAACACACCGCAATTATATTTTACCTTTCCATTGTGACCCTTTAGGTTGGTGACATTCTCAAAGGTTGTTGTTGAATAAATGTGAATCACATTGCCATTTACAGCAGCAAAGAGATGTCCACCATTGCTAAATGTGCACTGAAAACAGAAAGTGAGAGTCTGCATGATACACTAAAGCACATTTTACAGGAAAGTGTATAGAACAGGAGATACCTCTCTGCAGCCCCGAACAGTGAATTCTTTTACTGGGCGGATGTCGTCAATAAGTAAGTTCATGAAACGCAATTTATCAGAAAATCCCACCAGCACATACAACCCAGATGGGTGCAGGGAAACACTGTATGCTTCCTCTTGATACTCCTTATAAAGTTCTAAAGTGCTGAAAATTAACAAAATGACAAAAATGAGGTGGCTTCTTTACTGTTGAAAGCATGTGGTATGCATCTGAACTGATTACTGTGCAGCTAAAAATGGGTTGTTTGTCAACTCTATATATATATGGGTGAAATTTAATAAAATAAAAAATCGCGATATCAAACGATTTTTTCCGATATCGTGATATCGATATTGCTGATATCGCGATATCGGAAGTTTATCGATATTGCAATATCGGCAATATCGATATCACGATATCGAAATTCAAATTAAATGTTTAATTTGTTTATTTCAATAAAAAAAATCCATAATATAGCTGGAAAATTCAATATCACGATATCAATACTGGCAAAATTGTGATATCGATAATATCGATATTGGTAAAAATCGGTCGATATCGCAATATCAGTAATATTGATATCACGATATCGCAATTTTCAATTTTATTAAATTTCACCTCTTTAACTCCAAAAATTTCTAAAAATAACCAGAATGCAGGGTTTATGATAAATTATAAAGTAAAGGTGGTAGCACAGCCAAAGCATTGTATCAAATATTAAGGCCCTCATTCACCATAGTGCGAAGTGAGCCGCGAAGCGTATTATGCGCATGCTGATGTCCTGCATGCGGACATCAGCATGCGCATTAAAGGGATTCCCCTCCCGGTGAAGAGACTCGAGTGCTCTTGCCGGGAGGGGAATCCCTTTAATGTGCATGCTGATGTCTGCGTGCAGGACATTAGCATGCGCATAACACCATGTGCGAAGTGAGCCAAACGCTTTGCGGCTCACTTCGCACTATGGTGAATGAGGGCCTAAATGTTTTATTTGCCACTACAAATGTTCTACTGTTTTTACATGTCTACTTTGGCTCTTTTTCAAATGAGCCAACATAGCAGTCACATTTTGATTGACAGCCAATGTAGGCTTGAAAACATATTTTGGCAAATAAAAGATATTTGGCTTGCTACTGGACTCTGCTACCTTCTTAGGGGTTAGCGATATACCCTACAACACATAAAGCTCTGCATCACACGTAACAGTAAATCTGTTTTCTTCTAATGAAAATGAGTTTCTCTCTGCAATGCAACAGAGGACTACAGAGAAATCAGTAGATACTGGTTAATCTTTGTTTGGGTTACTTCCTCTTTAATTTGTATGAGAGTCATAAAAACAAATCCTATTAAAAAGCATTACTGAATTGATTACATTTTAATTGTGATGATACTAAAGTATGAATGAAATCTCAGCATTATGTAATGCATACTGATGCTTTGAAAGGGGTAGCAATTAAATGTTATAAATGGTCCCTATAAAAAATTCCCATAATATCCCCGCTTTTACTGTGTACAAAGGTTACTTTAAGGAGCATCATTTGAAATGCAACATAATTATTCTTTTCAAAAGACTATATCAGAATTTCTGGGTATTCTGAATATGTATGCACTATATGAGTAAACCAACTAACTTACTGAACATTCTGTAACTAATATACAGAGGTAGGAAAATACAAATTTGAGATTTTTCAAGCAGGAATAGTACAGTACTTGTTTTCAAAATTCCATATGCGCACAGAGTGGTCTAGAGAGCAGGTAGCAATAAGGGGTTTGCGGATGCAAATGCTCAGCCCAGTAATGGAGGCAGAGTGCCATGGTTCAGTCATATATTCAAAGATGGCATCTTCACCCTGCAAAAATAGAAAAGCATTTTGGAAATTGTATTTAACTGCAGAAGCACAAGACCACAAATGATTAAATAAAAGTAGCCCTGGAAAACAGTGTCATATTTTCCAGTTACATAAGGTCATCAATGTAGTGCAGGAATTCTGCCCATGACATCTGTGGCCATAAAAGGACTTTTCCAGCCTCCAGAATGGTCCAGTCCAACAAACATATATGCAGCATTTATTTGCAATCTCTAATGAATGTACCATAACAAGTGCTCATTCATTGTGACTCAATCTAAGCTTGTTAGGAACCGGGTTGTCAGTTAGAGTATACTAGACACTCCAGTAGTGGAGGAGAAGGAGGCAGCAGATGGGAGGCAGATATCGACACACAACAGAGTAGACTTAGCTTAAGAAACTCCCAGGGCGCGGAGTCCAAGACACTCCTGGATTTCACCTTCAAGAAGGTTTGGGCTTAGCGGTAGAGATACCCAGGTCATGACCCCTAGGGTTGCTGAGCACAGGTGGTGCAGGAAGGTGGCAAAAGATGAAGTCAAGGTCCAGGCAGAAGGTCAAAGGCAGGCAGAGATAAGTAAAGTCTGATAATCTGAGGCAGAAGTCAAAGGCAGGCAGAGATAAGCAAAGTCTGATAATCTGAGGCAGAAGTCAAAGGCAGGCAGAGATAAGCAAAGTCTGATAATCTGAGGCAGAAGTCAAAGGCAGGCAGAGATAAGCAAAGTCTGATAATCTGAGGCAGAAGTCAAAGGCAGGCAGAGATAAGAAAAGTCTGATAATCTGAGGCAGAAGTCAAAGGCAGGCAGATATAAGCAAAGTCTGATAATCTGAGGCAGAAGTCAAAGGCAGGCAGAGATAAGAAAAGTCTGATAATGTGAGGCAGAAGTCAAAGGCAGGCAGAAGTCAAAGGCAGGCAGAAGATGAGAAGAATCCAAAAACGGCCAAGGTCAAAATAAGCAAAGTCTGATAATCTGAGGCAGAAGTCAAAGGCAGTCAAAGGCAGAAGATGAGAAGAATCCAAAAACGGCCAAGGTCAAAATAAGCAAAGTCTGATAATGTGAGGCAGAAGTCAAAGGCAGGCAGAGATAAGAAAAGTCTGATAATCTGAGGCAGAAGTCAAAGGCAGGCAAAGATAAGAAAAGTCTGATAATGTGAGGCAGAAGTCAAAGGCAGGCAGAAGATGAGAAGAATCCAAAAACGGCCAAGGTCAAACACAGAAAAGCAGACAGAACCAATACACCCACCCAGGAAACCGCAAATGAGTTGTATAATCAGGCGCCGACACCAAGAACTGACTGGTTTAAAAAACCGGGATGGCAGGAATGCAACCATGGTGGAAATGATGCAACCATATTCGCTATGCAATAACGTGACCACGACGCAATGACGAGACTGCAACGCCGAACTTCCTGAGGATGACGGTAAAGAATATTCCTGACAAAGCTAAAGTGCAGTGCTATAGCCCATGTGTGGAAAAAAAATCTGAGTGTGTAGGCTGGAAAGATGTCTTCCTGTCATTTATGTGTGGCAGCCTAGGAAGATGGATCTTCTGTGAAACCTTACAAAGTTCCTTTTGATGTTCCCAATGAGTATTTACATCTTTAGTGAGGAAGCTGGACAACCCCTTTAAGCTGTAGTTTTATATTACGTGTTGATAACATTATTACCACTTTGGCCTAATTACAATTTACTGTGTTTCATCTAGGTTAAATTTTACATAGTGTTCATTTACCTGGCCAGGTGTAAAAACAGTAACAAAACTCTTTTGGAAATGCTCAAAAGTAATGCGTTGAAAGTATCAGTCACAGTAAAATAAAAGTATCACCATTTGATAAATATATCACTCAGGGGGTTATTCACTAAAGTCCAAATTGTTGCATATAGGTGTGACTTCGCCAGATAAAGACTCAATAGGCTGCTACTGTCACAGTCGAGTCTTTATAATGAGAATATTGTCGCAGTCGCAACTTTATTATGGGAAAGTTGTCGCAATCTTAACTTAAAAAAATTGTCACGACTTTAAAATGGGGAAATTGTTGTGGATTTGCTATGGGAATCTGCTGTTTGAGAATTCAACAGTCGAATTTGCACCTTAGTGAATAACCCCCTCAGTCTTGTATCACTAGTGTTAACCTATTCTCAGACCCCTTTGAAAAACTGGGTAACAAAAGCACATCTTGATTGTTCTCAGGCCAACTCACATTCCATGAATGGCCAAAATGAATGGGAAACTGAAATGGGAACGTTCATACTATTGTACATATTAAACAGTATTGACCCATTGAAGGCTGTAGTGGAGTGTAGAAATGGGGATAAGTCATCTTTTTTAAAAAAAAATTGTGTGTAGATGTTTACAATGGTTATTGCAGTGCATATAGAGGTAGTAGTATTTGCAAGATATAATAAATTGTTAGATGTAAAGAGGGAGAGAATTTCTCTAAAATTGTCACATGGAGGCCTTGGAATGTTGCGGAAAGAGGTTTATGAAAGGCAAAGGGTTCCACGGCTATGGCAAAGAGGGGATGGGGGAACCCTGTCTAGATTCACTAGTGATGAAAAATGATACTAAGATAGAATTATTTGTACAAATCTTGATTGCAGTAGTTGTACATAAGGCTAATGTAGGTAGCCCACTCCACAGTGTATCTTAATTGTCTTGGGTGCTACAACACTTGGGCAGGAATTGTTATAGTTTAATGTTATATTAGCATACAAATTGTAAGTGTGTGTTGATATGTGTGTACTATTTAGGGATGAAGTTCATCTGTTGGGTGTATCAGGTTGAGAATTATAACATTTAACTTCTTTGCTAAAATTTTTACTATTTTTTGGTATATAAATATGTTTAAGTTTTCAGTCCATACAAGGAACAACATTCTTTCTTGGATTTAAAGGGATTTAAAGGGTTTTAAAGAGCTTTAAAGGGATTCCAGTCTCGGCGAGACCAAAAGAGTTGCCTCACCGAGATTGGAATCCCTTTAAAGCGCGTGCAGGACATCAGTCATATCAGTCAGTACAAAGTGAGGCGAGGACTCCGCACCTCACTTCGCACTATCCTGAATTACCCCCTGATTCTTTTAGTGAACTCAATAAAAAAGTCATAATTATATACTTTTGATAATACTGGAAAAAGATGTCAGTGGAAATGTTATAAAGCTCTCTTGGTAGGATAGGTCTTATGAAATAATTTTAAGTAGACAAAAGGGGAAGCAGAGGGTATAACATTTACATTTGTAACTGTACTAGAAAAAGGAATGGGAGAGGCAGTTTACTGACAAATCACTCAATTCTATGTGCCTCAGTCAGGGTAGAGGTAGACCATTGCTGTGGGTTGATATTGTGAGAGAGGTGTGCTGTAGGCATGACTTCTTGGGTCAAAACAGGATACTAGTATTGGATCACTGGTTGGCTCTGTTTTTTCCCATAAGAGTTGCAGTGACTGGCAGAGTGAAAAAATTAATCCCAGGACAACAAAAAACAATATGTAAGATACTTACCTTGGTAATTTCAGCAGAGGACAGGACAATACTGTACAACTGTCCCTTATTAGTGCTAATTAGTACTGTCTCCTCTGATGGGCTAAGGCACATGCACACAATTTCCTGCTGTTCAGATTGACTGGGGTTGCTACTGTGCTCATCTTGCGGAATCTAGGGCAGAATAAGGTCAGTTATGTTTAGGCATAATGACAAAACAAAAAAACCTTATATAAAAAGCACATTTGCTTAAACCTGCAAATAACACTGTTCATGTCTTTTTGGGAGGGAAAACTTGTAATGATGGTCACAGAAAAAGTTGTAGCACATAAAAAATCAAAAGTGGCCTTAACAGACACCCAGAGAAAGATGGGTGTGTGAAAGCAGACAGCCCAACAATAAGGAATTTGGAATTGTTAGAGATTGGAGAAGGGAGAAAAATGGACTAAAAAGGTAGGAGCAAGAATTTATAAAGGAGCTTGTCACGGATTTTTGGGGGATAACTGTGACTTTACACAGTCTGTCATGGGAATGTAGTGAAGTTCAGAGAAACACATGAGGTACTGCAGGACAGGGTGCTACTGGAGGAACTGAAGCAGCCAGCCAGTTACGCATCTGAAGGCACAGGGGGTGATGTCACTGGCAGCCGATTGGCTGCTAATCCGGAAGTGCTGAGGGGACTTGGAGCTCCAGTGCTTGCTGGCATAGGAAGGACCAGCAGTACACACGTGAGAAGGTGGTGCTGCTCATGACACTATGCCCCTCAACCCCCTCTCAATAAAACTCCACCTTATCCCCAGTACCCTAAAACAGAAAGCTGAAAGGAACATGAAACTGACTGTCAGCTAAACCACACAGGGAAGGGAAAAATTAAGCTATGGCAATAAAATAAGCAAAAATTACAGTTTAAGCCATACTCAGATAAAATTGTGAGGGGTATAGTGGATGCAGAACAAAAAGTCTAAAATATTAGTGGTCAAACTGAACTGAGCCCACTGCAACATTAGCTAACACACTGTCAGGAGGAGATTTCTTTACTCTTTTAGCAGATTCTGAGCAAGAAACCTTGAAATTACTTTTACCCCACACTACAAGACATAGGCCTATACATAATCAGGACTCTTGAAAAAGCACTATGAGCAGTGCTGGAAGCAGTGAAACGTCAAATAGCAACTTAGACAACGCAGGAGCTGACATTAATGTTAATGCTGACTGCTTGTAGCAGTGCTCAGCCTTTTGAATTTGGCGCTGCTGACATCATGATTGGCTGCAAACCTGGAAGGGCTGGGGGGAATCAGAGCCCCATAGGAAAGACTGGCAGTATTAAAAAGAATGAAAAAACATTGTGTGAGAAATAGAAGATTATGTAAGAAATGAATATGAGCTAATAAAAATAGGGTTAGAGGAAAGAAAAGGGGCACGATAGTGATTTAACAAAGGGAGTAAGAGAGACTAAAAAGGGGGAAAAGAGTGGGTGAGAGATTAAAAAGGAGTCAAATTAGAAAGGCCAAAGAGAAGGATTAAAATAGGTGACAGAAAGATTAAGGGGGTTATTCATTATGTTACGAATTCGACTGTTGAATTCTCAAACAGCGGGTTCCCATAGAAAATCTGCTACAATTTCCCCATTGTAAAGTTGCAACAAATTTCCCATAATAAAGTTGCGACAATTTTCCCATAATAAAGTCGCGACTGCAACAATATTTTCATTATAAAGACACAACTGCGACAGTAGCAGCCTATTACGACTGTCTTTATCTGGCAAATTCGCACCTATGTGCAACAATTTGGTCTTTAGTGAATAACCCTCCCAGAAGGTAGTTGAAAATAGCATTGATAGATAGGTTGCTAGTATGCAAGTGAATTTACTTACTCTGATATTGCGGCTCCATTTGTAAAGTTCCTTGTCCTCTACTTTTTCAAACATACAAACCTGGCCTGGTCCTGCAGAACACAGGAAACCCTTGGAATAGGCCACAATGGCATTAATACGAACAGAAGAAAGAGGGGCATGCTGCACAGAGAGCGTCCTGGTAAGAAAAAATACAATAGAACTTGAGAAGTGGAGTTATACTGGAAACCAAGAATGTTGGCATTGTATATAGCTCAAAGACTCAGTTACAGATATATGCTAAATATAAAATTTACTGTGAGTTAATATAATTCACAGTATTAATACTTTCAAGGCATATAAGATATGCACAGACTATTAAACCGAAGTGGTGAAACTGAACAGATCTGGGAAGGCCAGATCTAACCCATCAATAGATTCTATGGCCCCTACCCTACACGACAGCACTATTTACATATTTTTAATACACTATCCTTATATAAGTGGTATAAAGTGATACTTAGCATATCACATGAACAACATGGACCTCCTGGCCCTTCTATTCTGCCTTAGCTTCCTTCAGCAGTATCTCCTGTAACGCATTAGTGATTTTAGGTCTATCATTCCAGAAGTGGAACCTACTCTGAGAATACTTACCTGTCTTCTCGAAAGGAAGTGCCATGTTTCTCAGTCTCTTTTTGTGCTGTTTTGCTTCCAATGTTCATTTCCCAGCGTATATCACCAGATTCCCAGAGACACAGCTTCCCAGTGTCTGTCCCACAGATGACACGATCCTCAGAAAGCCATGCATGACAAAGGAAATTTTGGGCTTCCACTTTCTGGAAGTTAGTCTGTTTTAAGTTCCCTTCCACATAGCGAAAAAGCTTAAAAACCCCAAGGCCCATGGCACATATCTGAGTATTATCCTGAGGGTTAAAGCTCACCTGGAAAAAAAATTATAAAAATAGAAGCATGTCAGTTCTGAGATCACTTCTTGGTGATTAGCTATTTTGCCAAAAATAGTCTAATAAACAGATATGTTGGGGAGGTATTTATTATGGAGGTAAATAATACCTTTCATACAAGGTGAATTCAGTAGAACAAATTAAACAGTGTTATGTGACGAACTGTGGTGTTACAGAATTTTTTTTTTTTTTATAATTTGAGTTTTATTGGATTTTCTAATAACATTTTACAGATTGAATCAAGAACGTTATCACAATTACAATGGAACAGAATGATTTCAATTTTGCCATGTATAGCATTCAGTATCAAGTTTATATAAAGTACAAAAACATTCCTGTTTTGGTTGCAACCACTCTGTTATTTCCATGTAATAAAGTATACATTGTAGACCAGTGATGCCCAACTCTTTTTTGCATGGGGGCCATATAAAATGGCAACACGTGTGTCACGGGCCGCTTCAAAGTCACAGCCTTTGAAATCGTGACTGCAACAAATTTTAAAGTAACAGCTGCAACAATTTTCCATAGAAAAGTCTTGACTGCGACAATATTCTCATTATAAATACACAACTGCGACCGTAACAGTCTATTGCAACTGTCTTTAGCAAATTCACACTTATACGCAAAGTCATATTTCAGAATTTGGGCCGCGGGCTGGATATTTTCCAGTAATTGGTATTGAACGAGTCAAATTGGGCCGCAGAGGTGGTGATTCCATCAGACTCAATAATAGGCGCGAGGCATTTTGGATTTTTACCTTGAACACTAGACAACCGCAGGGACTTAATTCAATATGGGATATACAATATTTTACAGATTTATGACTTCGTTTTGTCTTTACTGTCCTATTAGTTGTCTAACTATTCCTCCTCACCTTGTGTCATCGTCACTTCATCACATTTCCCTGTCTTTTCACAACTTTTCCCATTGACTTCTTTTCCTTTTACATTATGGCATTTGCACTTGCTGTCTTTCACTTTTCAACACTTCCCTTTTCGCATTCACATCAATTCTCACATACCTTTGTCTTTCTTTTCACCTATCACACTTCACCCCATTCACTTCACCGGTTTATTCCTTCACACCATTCTCTTACTTCTCTTCCATTCCACAGTTTTCCTTTTCTATAACTGACCGCTTCTAACACCTAGCTTTTCACTGCATCTCACTTATTCATTAACTTCACGCACCATACCAAGTTTATACTTTAGTCTTACCACTAGCGTTTCCATCGTTTTAGAGGTTTTACTATGCACCTTAAGGGTTACTGTGCTTATATCAGCGCCTTTAACACATCAGGGATCTGCCAAGCATTACAAGGTTATTGCGTTGGAATTATCAAACTGCTACACATACTGTATCTTTTGATCTTAACATACCCATTATCAACAATTTTATATACTATTTGGATTTCTTTAATATTACAATGTATCTATACTATTACTTTATGCATTCTGGTTTTGTCTTTTAGACCAGATACACAGCCATTATTTAAAGATACCTGCAACATGCGTCCCTTTAAAGTTCTTAAGATTTCCATGCGTTTTCTTGTTATTCTCTTTATTAGCTTTCTTTACTCACCCGTGCATAATATGATTTTGAATGGTTTAACAAATATTATCCTAATCGCTACATTTTGTCTACTTTATTTCTACTGATTGTAACATTGCTCTCAGCGTCCTTAATTACTGGTCCTTGTATTTAATGTAAATCACAGTAAGCGGTGAAACCATCATCATGATTTGTGAAAATCTTTACTTATTATTAACAATTTACTTTTAGTTATCCGTATTATATTTTCTCTGGCTTTTTTGTACCAGATTTTTAACAACGGCTTTACGATTCCAGACATCCATGTCTATCATCTCACACTGATAAGGTTCCATAACAGTAGCTTTTATTTCTCCTCACTATCAACTTCCGTTATTTTCTTCCCTGACACTCATTACTATGGAGCATTTACTATTGATTTAAGCTTCCATCAGTGTCATGTTATTAACTTATCCAAAGACAGTGTTACGTGTTCTTGTCAATTCATTCTACCTGATTGTTAACTAACATTCACTATCACAGATGATGTTTTCACTGCCCTGGTTCCGTTCTCTATAAAAAAGCTTTTGGTATACTCAGCACACACACTATGATTAAGCGCCATGGCGCGAAACGCATAAGATGCTGACATTTGTTTGTTTTTACTCTGTACAAGGATTTTTAACTAATGTTAAAATTTTTTCGAGTTTTATATACATGGAGTGCCGGTGATCACTTGTTTTTGCAGGCCGGATAGCACCACGTCATGGGCCCAATATGGACCGTGGGCCATAGGTTGGGCATCACTGTTGTAGACTGAACTTGGGTTTTGGATTTTGTTGCCGACTACCGATTTATACTTATTAAGGGTTTGCCTTACCCTCTAAAAGTTTATATGGAGTAACAAATTTATGGGGGAAATTTCAGAGGAATATTAAGAAGAGAGAGAAAGATAAGAGAAAAAAAAGAAAAGAAGAGTTGGGGGAGAAGACAGGTTTGGATGATGTTAATTCCAATATTGTTTTCAGTTTTGTTTCTTGGAATGGGCTTATTCCTATGAATTTCCCAGAAATTCGGTAGGTGTGTCAGTCATCAAGGACTGGGGGGGGGGGGGGGGGGGGGGGGGGGGGGGGCATGATTTCATTACTCCACTAGGGGCACAAAAAACCTTGGCCCCTATCCTCCATCCTCTTGTTTCAATCATGCCCTGGTGCTTAGAGTGATGTATCTTTTTTTCTTGTAATTGACTTCACTTATACTATGTTAAGCACTTTCCCTTGTATTATAACTGTATTATTGAATTGTACAACGCTGCATAACCTGGCAGTGCTTTCTAAATAAAGTTATACATACATACCTATATACAACAGACTGTTTAGACTGTATATTTTACAGAAGAACTAAAATCTTGTTAAATTCCGGGAAGATACTTACTGATTGGTGCTTTATACTCCAGTGCTGACTCCTGATCAAAAAAACTTGCTGATGTTTTCTGCTCTTGACAATTGCTATAATCCTCTTCACTTGCTGCTCCTGTTTGTTTCGGACAATAGAGAAAGCACAGTAGCAGAATTCTGTGCTTGATCTACTTGTCAACTAACAGGAACAGAAAGTGAAGAGGAAGGCAGCGATGAAGTATAACAGACTGATCGGTAAGTATCTCCCTTAAAACTAACCCCTGGATTTAATGAGCTTTTAGTTCTCCTTTAATCAGTGTGCTTACAAAAACATATAAAATATGTGAAAGAAAAGTTATACACAGTATGTGTAGAGGAGAATAAAAATGATTCATGAAAAATTAGTGTATTACCTGATAAATAGGGTTGCTTTGCGTGTCAGTTTTTACGGTTGCCATTATTTTCTGTTTCTGCCACATCCAGAAGAAAATCTGCCATTCAGGGAACCCTGATTGTGCAACTAAATATTTGGAGTCTGGGGAAAAGGCAATGCTCACAAATTCATGAGTTGCAAAGTCAGGTGTGCTGAGCACTTTTCTCTTTTTAAATGGCATAGAGACTAAATCATAGATGGTGATTGTAGCTTTTTCCACACCCCTCTCAGACATGGCTAGGTAGCGTCGGTTTGGGCTGATTGCTAATGTCTGCATTCCCTGGCTTTTTTCTGAGCCTGCAAAAAGATACAATGCTCTCCCTGTTACAGCCAGATATTGGATATCCAAATATACAGTAAATGCCTTTTGTCAGTGGTAGTATTTTACCATCTAATTATTCGTACAAAAATAAATGTTGTGGCTTTTCTTATTGTGTTTATTGTCATCCATGAGAAATTTAGTTCAACAGTATTGCTTAGTAATAAGGTTTGCAGGCCCTTTATATACACAGATTTCCTTTTCAGCTATTCGATCTTTTCTCCCATTAATTCCTAGATAGCCCGTGTTTTAATATATATCCTTAGTCACTGTGTTACAAATCAAAGATGATTTTGGAAAGTTTTTTCAGTAGAAAGCTATGACAAAAGATTTCTAACTTTAACTCCGTTCCCTTACTAAAAATTAACAATCATAGCATTTTTACTCCCACAACTGGCAGAGTCAATGGACAAATGACTGGATCATCTGCAAATTTGGTTATACATGTGATAGACAAATTCATCCAATATTTGCAAGACCAGTGGCATGCAATCTGCTAATGACAAACATACACATGCTGATGTGATCATTTCTCAATTGGCTCTACCAACCACTGAATAAAGACTCATACAGGGTCGTCACCCCATTTATACGTGCAACATATTTATCGAGTAAGGAGATTCCAAAGCTAAAAGCCCTGTATTTTACCAGTGATTAAGTTATGACACAAGCACTTACATAGAAATTATGTAATTTAAATAAATTTTAGTGCCCCATTACAAAATACATACCTGGAATAAATTTTTGCCATTTTTGAT
This sequence comes from Pipa parva, assembly GCA_019650415.1. Lineage (NCBI taxonomy): Eukaryota > Metazoa > Chordata > Amphibia > Anura > Pipidae > Pipa > Pipa parva. The sequence goes on from WMED01004408.1 coordinate 20,198, forward strand.
CTATGTTGTATTTAACACAGTTGTTGCCCGATGGGAAGATAATGGTTTGTTCATCAAAGTAGAAAATATTATTAATCACATGAGAGCTAAGACCAAAAATGTAGTGAGACTGGGCAACAATAGCCGACATGCTGTCCACTATAATCAGCAATCTCTGAAACACAAGATAGAGATTAGGAATTAAAATGTAATAACTCATTTTCCTTTCATTTGAAGTGTATTTTCTGGTCTGCATTTGCCTCCTAGTTATATGATTGTAGTTGTGTACATAACTGTGCTCCACAATGTCTTCAGTAAAAATTGTTGTAATTCTACTCAGTGTTTTTACTTGGGAGCCACTGTGATATCCACTTTAAAAGGGTTATTCTTTAAAGTCCCAATTAGACTGTCAAATTCCCAAACAGCGGATTCCCATAGCAAATCTGCGACCAGAGCCGGCTCTGGCTCTATTGGCGCCCCCCTCCAACGGCGCCCCCCCCCATCCGGTGCTGCCCCACCTCCCTCGACCGGCGCCCCCCCGCCCCACGACACCCCCGACGCCGACCCACCCGCGAAA
>WMED01004409.1:0-20752 GCA_019650415.1 Pipa parva
GGGGTGGAGTCTGTCTGACACTCCTGGATGCCCCCTGTCCTTCTTTGTCCCCTATCTCAGCTCAGACCTCAGACTGTAGTAGCAGTGAGTATGAGATGGGATGGGGAGGTACACAGTACAAAGGGACAGTACAATTTGGACTTTAGTGAATAACCCCCCCCCCCCCCCCCCCCCGCCTCCAACCTCTTATGTCAACAACAAACTAGCACTTAAAGTGAAGTATCCTTGTGATATTTTACTTGTATTGTTTAATGCACTTTTCCTATGTCTTTTTATACTTGTATTGCTGAATTGAACAGCGCTGTGTAAATTTGTGGCACTTTATAGATAAAAATATACATACATACATATATAAAAGAAACTTGTCATACAGGCCATTGACACAAGAGGCAAGAAACAAGAGATTAGGGGCTCACCAGGAAACAAGAGATCAGGGGCTCACCAGGAAACAAGAAATCAAGGGTCTATCAGAAAACAAGAGATCAGGGGCCCACCAGGAAACAAGAGATCAGGGGCCCACCAGGAAACAAGAGATCAGGGGCCCACCAGAAAACAAGAAATCAAGGGTCTATCAGAAAACAAGAGATCAGAGGCCCTATTGGAAATAAGAGATCCACCAGGAAACAAGAGATCAGGGGCCCAACAGGAAACAAGAGATCAGGGATCCACCAGGAAACAAGAGATCAGGGGCCACTAATCAAAATGTTTACAACTTGTCTCTTTATTCCCTTCCTCAGACCCTATTAATTACTTATTGTGTTTTTCAAAAGCTGGGGGAGAATGTCTATGCGTTTTACATAGCGAATGTTCCTTTTCTTCAGCTGCTGTAGAGCGGGGGCAGATCGGGGTGCCACCAGCTGCGCTAGCAGCAGCCGAATCCACTGCGAATAGAGGTGACCCATGCTGAAGGTACCAAGCTGTGCTAATAGCAGCCCTATTTTCAGTGGATTCAGCCTCTTCTAAAGCAGCTAGTAGTGACCGAATCCATGGTGAATAGAGCCAACAAGAGCTGAAGGCACAGAGGAGTGCCGTCGCGCTCCACCTAGCTCAGTCTGGAGAAGTGCTGACAGGAGGCAGCTCACTGGATTGCTGGAGGAAAGTCAGAAGGGAAGCAGGCAGGGGAGGGAGGGCAGGCAGGCAGGAGAGGGGTGGCAAGCAGGGGAGAGTGGGTAGGCAGGGGAGAGAGGGCAGGCAGGCAGGCAGGGAATGGATGGCAAACAGGGGAGAGAAGGTAGGCAGAGGAGAGAAGGCAGGCTGGCAGGCAGGGGAGGGATGGCAAGCAGGGGAGAGAGGGCAGGTGGGCAGGTAGGCAGGAAGGGTAGGGAGGGCAGGCAGGGGAGGGGTGATATATTTTATTAAATATTTTAGCACACCATTTGGTTCAGAATATTTTTTTTCTTAATTTCCTTCTTAAAATCCTAGGTGTGTCTCATGGTCAGGTGCGTCTTATGGAGCGAAAAATATGGATATTCTACTTATTTTTTATCTCCAGTCCTCTACCTGCCTTACATTACACACAGTAACATGCCACGCTGGTGCAAATTAAAACTCCAGAAGAGCCCACTGAGGTCTGGGTCAACTGTGAGATTTCTCAAACAAATCTCAGCACTCACGGGTAAAAAGGTAGAATTTAATTTCACATAAATGCCCAAAACAGCAAAATCACAGACAAGCTGATCTGAAACATTTCCCGCCTTCCGGCGCTTAATCATAGACTGGGAGATTTACCCTATCTCTTGGTGAGACAGTGCAACACAGGTCAAAAGGCTTCAAAATAAATGATTCTGACTTTGTTAGAAACTGCATATTCAAATAATGATTTACAATTATAGGCTACCCGACTGCAGATCTCTTTATGTTACTGAGTAACAAACGCAAGCGATTCAGTCAGGAAGTTATTGGCACTGCAGACCAACATCAGCTAGAAAATCACACTTATAATAGTGTTCATTTCTTTTGTCACTCACCTGAGCACATCTCTCCCTTGTACCGCAAACAGGAGAAGTCATCACATTCACAGTACTTTCCCCATACTTTGCCAAAGTCACTGGCATGGCATACACATTGCCCACAGACGCACTCTCCTCTCCTACTACAGACAGCAGCCCCTTCCTTTGGGCTACAGCGGTCCTGCTGCGATGGACTGTACTCTTCTTCCGAACACTCGCAGTGAGGACCTAGCCAGCGGGGGTTACACAGACAGATGCCACAGCTCAAGGTTCCATTTCCATTATTACAGCTATCGCTGTTTGGCCAGTCATTCTTCTGACATGCACAGTCACACTGGAAATGCACAGTAACCGTCAGCGAATCCTTAAATCCCACTGGTTTGATGGTAAAGGTTTTTTCCCGCACCGACGGGCAACCTCGAACTTTGGCTTCGATTGAGAAACTCACCTGTTGGATTTTAGTCAGAATAGGGTTAAAAAGAAGCAACAAATAATTAACAAAAAGGTAAAGATTTTTCTTGCACCAAAGTTTACTTCACTTTTAAGTTACTATTTTACTTCCAAAAAACTATTTTAAAGGATTTGTATTGGGGAAAAAAAATGTCAAAAAATGTTACATTTTACACTGAAAGTTTCATAGAAATTCTATTCCTCCTCTTTAACATCAGTGATGATGAAGAGGAAGCAGGAAGTGAAGAGGATGGCAGCGCTGGAACAGAAGAAATGAACATTGGCTTTATCTTTATAGTGGCACTATAGTGCGTATATAACTGTACATATACATATAAAACTCCTTTATACTAAGCCAATTGCTAACACAAATAGTTAAAAAATGTTTAGGGAAGAAATAATACTAGCCGTTTGTTTCCCTTAATTAGTTTTGCTGAGAGCTGACATTTTATCCCCCTCCTCTTTTTGTTCTGCAAATCAGGCAACATGAGAAGAAAAAGTTGCCTGACTGCTATTGGTTAAGCAGTGTGCTGACCTTTTGACCGCATAAATTAAGCTTGTTTACAGCAGATTACAGAGGGAAAGGAAACTTGTGCTCATGTGCTAAGTAGTAAGTAGGGTTCCTTTACGTGGAAAACTGGCCGGTACACATCATACACATTTCCTGATGCTGGAGTCTATCATTGCTGCCTACTCAATCATTCTGCATCACATGAAACAAAAACTTTGGAGAAACGCTTCTCACTAAGGTATAGTACTGTATATGTAAAGATGTAATTTGACTATAGTTTCCCTTTAAGTTGGAGCGAGGGAGGTGATTGGTAAGTATAATTAGCTGGCACTATTAAGAATCACCCCCTAGGCAAAACAAACATTAGTTCTTCTTGTAGTTAAGAGCAGGAAGCAGGAGGATTTAAAGAAAACAAAAAAAACATCTTAATTCCATTTACCCCATCTTAGTCACTACCTCCAAGTTATGTTTTTTTTTTTTTTTAAATTCAAAGCCTTTAGGAAAAAGAACAGAAAACTGTTATATTTGACTAATCCTGAGGATTTTAACTGAGACAGTTCCCTGCACCAATGTTTCTGCTTATTAGTAAACATGAATTTTCTAGTAATACGATGAATGAAAACAAGCTATTCTGTCATGCTTGGAGAGCAGTGGGCTTGGGATCAGTGGTTGTCCATCTGACTTTGATTTTTGAAAACATTTTAGAAATCATGACTTTAAAAAGATTAAAGGGGAATTTATAAGGTGGGCAACAGATATCTTTTTCCACTCTCCTATTTTGGAATGTTTCATAGCAGGAGAGAGAATTATCAGGCATTAAACAATCAGACTTGATTTATTGTGGTACATCTGCCAGCTTTGAGCTTCATTTCATTCCAGATGGAAAAGATTGAATATCCCATGGGGAGAGGTTGTGCTGTAGGCTATGAAATTCAACAAGTTATAATGCAAATATATTACAATGATAGATTTATTTTTAAACCATTAAAGAAGAAGTAAATGTCACTAAAGTTATCTCAGAACTTGTCATTGGCAAATCAAGGATTTTTTTTAAAAAAAACATACAGTATATTATTTAATTTTATTGAATCTATTTTCAGATTATAGGCCCTTTTTTTTTTCCAGAAGCCACATCTCTCTTACCCACTTCCTCTTCAGCAGATAAAAAGGAACATCAGCTTGTTGTAATGGGCTTGATAGTTCTTAAAATATATATGGAACGATGACAAATTGCCATAACAGAGGGCAGCTGGACACTAGCAAGTTGCTGATTTTTTTTTTCAGCATTTTCAATTCTGTCAGCCAAATGACTTGATATTCCAACTGTTCCGCTGCAGCGGAGATAGTTATAAGAAGAGTGGCTTCTTTAAGAAAGTGGAAATAATTGAGTACAATTTAACAAAATCTGTGTTATTTAATATGAAAAAGCAAACAAATTACTGCTAGTGACTTTACAGTTCATTTAAAACATTTTACCTAGATTGTTAACCACAGAGAAATACAACAGCAATTGGTCAACCGACGCAAACGGCCTTTTGTTAAAGTATTTAAGAAAAACAGCAGCAAGGTTGCTTAGACAATAACTCCTTACAATATAAAAAAGTACACTTTTATGTGAACATTTTCCTTTTCAACTCTTCTATCCACATAAAGTATGAATTTCTGGAAAGTCTATAGAAAAAAGGCTCAACTCACTGTATCACCAATCTTGAGACCTGTACAGGATTTAATGCCTTGAGTGACATCGCTGTTCTGGCAGGTAGCATTGAATGAAAGGGACAACTCTTCCGGAAGGTCACGCACCTCCAATTCCACCTTTGAGCGGATCTTCTACACTCAGAGATTAGAGGGAAGGGGTGGGGCATTTGAGTGGAAGAGGGAATGAAAATTAGATGGATTTGGGGAGATATGGGAACAGGGTATTCAGGTGAAGTGACATGAACTTGTAGAGGAGAGAGCAACAGAGATTGCTAAAGCACACGGAGAAAAAAAGAGAAAATGGACAAAACATAAGTAAAACAGGTAAAGAAAAGACTGGACAAAGAGATGGAAGAATGTAGAGCGGGGACAGTTGGGAAGAAAAGATAATAGAACCAGTTGGAAAAATGAATGAACAGACAAATTTTGAATTTCATTTAGGATGTACTTGCATTTATACCCAAATAAATGTTTGTATTTAAGAGAGCATTTCCCTTTAATACTGGATATTATGTGCTTTAGCAGAGGTAAATAAAATTGCAGTTTTATATAAATACAGTATATATACACTGTATATATATATATATATATATATATATATATATATATATATACATACAAGTGCAAATAGACAGCAGACGAAAACACATTTGCTTTACTTCTAAGAAGGTTACACAGGATGGTCACCAATTTAATCTTGCTAAAAACACCAAGGGTTATTCACTAAGGTGCGAATTCGACTGTCTAATTCTCATTCCCATAGCAAATCCATGACTGCGACAATTCTCCCATTGTAAAGTCGCAATCTTTAAAGTTGCGACTGTGACAATTTTTCATAGCAAATTGCAACTGCGACAATGTTCTCATTATAAAGACGCAACTGTGACAGTAGCAGCCTATTGCGACTGTCTTCAGCTGGTGAATTCACACCTATACGCAACAATTCAGACTTAAGTGAATAAACCCCCCAAAGCCTTACTCACTTTATTGCTGAGGTTATAGATAGACTCTGGATAGACAGAATGCGCACCAAATTGCACAAAATGTATGGTAAATATCAACGATTTTATGCAGTGGCTGTGAAAGGGATCTTATTTAGGATAGCGAGAGAGAAGCAATCACAAAAGTAAACTAAAGCAGAGTAAATTAATCCCCAGCTGGTATTGGTAAATATATATCATTTTTTTGAAACCAGAACACTTATGTTATATTAGCCCAACACCCAACATTTTTTATGGGCGAAATTTACTAACTTCAAAAAGGCTAATTTCACCTTTTCGAGTTTATCCCCTTTAAATCTCTCTGGTTGATTGGCAAATATCGATTGACATTTTTCGATCGATTTTTACCAATCGAAACTTTCTAAGGTTCAGAGAACAATGGACGGAGTATGAAAAAGGAAACATAAAAAACAAAGCAATACAAATCATGAATTTGAATTTAAAGATAATATTTTGTACAATTATGGTGGAAGAATAATTGGCAAATGAGTTTTTTTCTTTTTATGGCGTTACTGGTCCTTTAAACCCAATACCCAGTGTTGATTCTATGTTCATGCTTGGAATTCTGTGTTTACAAAGGGAATACATTTAAAAGGGTGGATAAAATCTGCACACCCCATCCCCCAGGCACACACCATGTGTGTTTAAGGCAAAATACCTCATACGAATTTTCGATGAGCTGGATGACATTACTGGAATCACTAGACAAAACTCCCACAGTGGTTCCTGGGATGAGTTCACTGTATTTCTGGGGAGAGAGTTAAATATTTTGCTGAATACATCACAAAGACCTGTGTTAAACGTCTTCTAGTAATTCTTCCCCGAAAGTGCAAACGCATAAATATTAAACTCACAGCCCAACATTAAAATCGAATGCAATTTTGCGGATAAAAACTTGGAATCTATATTCTGTCACATTTTAAAAGTAATAAAATATAATAATAATTAAAAAAAAAATAAACCAAATATAATAAAATATAAAAATATACGCCCCGCTTTTCAAATTCAGTTTCTATTCTACAGAAGCAGCAACAAGATTGCCATCCATAGAAAAAACGTAAAGGCTGCTTTAATTTTGCTCGGCAGAAAAAAAAAAAATGTGTTTTGCACATATATATTTTATTGATGTGTCTTTTGTTGGCTCTGTACCAGTTTGCACATATTCTAATGCTGTCAATGGATTTGTCCTGGCCTACTCCAAAGATTTTTACAAGTGAATACAAAAAAAAAAAAGAATTCTAATTGATCCTTACAGCCCAAAGGAAAGTATTTGTTTTTTTTTTTTTAATCATTTAGATTTTAGAAAGTCCATCATGGGAAATAATATCATGCAACCTTTAAAAGCAATGCTGGTTTTAACATTATGCTTTCGGTAAGATTTATATTGTGGTGATGAAGAGAAAATTGAACACACTGAAGTTTCATCTATAGGGATCTTGTAACGGCATAAAAACTTATTTTAATTCTCATAGCTAACCACTATGGTTTGGGCAGCAACTGTCACCATCTTCAAGCAATTCTGGGAGAAACTGATTAACTCCCTTCAACTCGGTTGTTTTTTTGGCACTATAACTGTGGGAAGATGATCCAGCAACAGTTCTTTTAAAATTATGGGAACTGCTTTCAGAAAAGCAGCAATTGAGAGTCTTTTGTTTCTAAAAAAAGGTTTGCATTGTTCCATCTGAAAGATTAAGATAACATAACCTCTGGTTTTATGATGACAATATGGTGTCTAATAAGCAGCGAGATTAGTTTTGTTAAACCAACCACAGACCGGCTTTGAGGAAACTTACATGATTGTTACATGTCTATTCCAAGATACTGTATATTCACTTCCCTTTTTCAAAAAACATGTTCAAATTTTCCTTTACTCTGGAAAATATCTTTTTGGACCCTAAAATTCTCTGCTGAATATTTTCTTGCTGCGTGCAATGAGGAGAAGACATCTATAGTTGTTGTTTGCTTTGCATTTATATATATATATATATATATATATATATATATATATATATATATATATATACAACATTTTTGCTGACGTTATACTGACAACTACATAAACAAAAAATGTGCGAAATGGTTTTGAATTGATATAAAATTGTAAATGTGTTTATAGAAAAAGTTCATGAAACCATTTGCAATGCCCTATTTATCTCAGGAGCCTATAGAAACAAAATGTCTGCCACTTTATACCATGTCTACTTCCTGTCCAGCAGTTAACTTGGGCTGGTGGAGTGGATGAGGAGAAGCTTTACATAGCAATAACACAGGAAAATATCCTGGTGGGCTCAGGATTATATTTGAATTGCTGATTTACATTTGGTATATATCTATTACAATAAATCTTGCTGTTAAGAATCCCTAGCTGTAAAATTTAGTTTGAATTCACTGTTCTCTATAAGTAAGGGCTGCTTCTGCACAGAACTGTGTAACCTGGGTAGGAATTTAATATACACTGGCACATTTAATTGGCTTTTACTGAGGATTGTGGATAACAAGGAATAAGAGTGTTACCTAGGAAACATTGTATAATTACAGATGATTAAGTGAAAGACTTTTGCACGTTAATTTCCACAGCAAGTATAGGCCAAGCACTTAAAGTCTTTGTCTTTCATTACCTAAATAGCAAATGAGCCAAATGAAGAGCTTAGTGAGGTCATACCGTGTACAGATCCAATACAGTCTCAGTAACTGCAAACACCAGATTAATGTTCTTTTCTGAGAGCTTTTCAGTCATCAGGCCAAGAGATGGGTAGTCCTGGGACAGATAATTGTTCAGAAAAATAGTTTAAAATACGGGACGAGGTTGATTGTCAGAGTAACTTAGTAAACAACAGAAATATAAATGAATAAGGTTAATATACTTCAAGCTTAAGAACCAAATATTTTCTGGGCTAATGTCCATGTCTGGACCAGTTCCGAAATAAATCAACCATGAGCATCAGCAGAACTCTACACGTCATGATATCAAGGCTATGTGGGGCATGGGGACTAATTAGAATCTCTTGATGCATCAGGGCAGGATGGTAGGATGACTCCCAATGCGCCCCTCTTGCCCTACACTGCTGTGTGCTCCTGGCCTTCGGAGGGGGGGGGGGGGGGGGGGGTGACAGTGAAATCAATTAAATCCATCATTTAGTGACACAAAGTTGCACTAAAATCTTTATGCACAAACAGACATTTATGGGGAAATTCAGAAATTCATGCACAAAGACAATTGTTTACTCAGATCTAATGATCCTTAACATTCAATCAGCAGTTAGCGTTCACTGGAATAGAGAAATTAGAATTCTAAAAGCCAACCTCTGATTGGTTGTTATGGGTTGCTAGAGTTGAATTGTAGAATTACCAGGGTAGTGGATGCTGAATAGTGGTTGTCTGGTCCTAAATGACACTTTCCATCATTGGGGTGGACAATACCCGCCAGGCGCCCATCAAGGGCAATGTGGGTCCTGGCATCAGTGGTGAAGACAAGTAAGTGTGAGGATTCATTTCTCCAGCCGATCCTCTCCTGCATAACAAAAACAACATAGACAGCTACATTACAGAATCTACAAGGATACAATACTCTAGCTAGCCTATAGATGTTAGGGTTAATACAAACCAGCTGGATGTATCAACATTGTTTCATTCAGGCCAGGGTTTAGTTTGTGTCATGGTAGGAGGTTTATACTCTTACGAACCTGGGGCTAACACAGGCCCACCTGAGGCGTGGAGTCTAAGGAATCTCTGGTCTTCACCCTTAACCCCTGCAAGGGGGTATGGCCTTTGTGGCAAGGAGGCCCTTAGGCTCACCCCCAGTTAGTGGTAGCTGGACAGAAGTAATAGTGATACAGGCACTGGTACTGTCTCTTTAATACATGGCCAAGAAGCAGGGCAACACAGTATGACTATGTCAATAGAAGCACAATTGGGAATACTGGAATGGAGACAGGAATAGGTGAAGGCACTAGGAGTGGGACTAGGAACTAGGAATAGTGGTAGGAGCCTGAATTGGGTAGATGTTCAGGCAATGAACACCTGAACAAACAGCCTTTAATCCTCTTGCTGCACCAACAGGGGAGGAGTTCCCCCCACACTGGTGAGCCAAGAAGAAAGAAGAGGTGGTGCTGGATCAAGACTAAGGTATATAACAGTTTGTATCTTCTGTAAATGGATAGTAAGCATTTATGTAGTAAACATTCTCAGGGGAATGTATCAACTGGGTACTGAGGTCTAGTAACAATAGCTTTATTTGTTTTGCAGTCCCTAGAGCAGTGAAAAAGGAATTCTGATTGCCATAGGTTTCTAGATTTGGGCTCATAGTAAGTTTTATTCTTGATGCATTTTAATTTATATTTCTTAAGCTGGATACAGGAGGGATTCTACCCTATGTACATTCTACTTATCTGATTAGCTAGATATTGGCAGTGATATGTAAATGTTCTTATGCTGTGATTGGCTACAACATAGCAGTAATTTATGCACCTTACTGTTAGTTACAGAAACAGCCTAAAATCCCAAGTTCCTTCTCTGCTCACTCACATCACACACTGCAGCCTGCATCACAGCATCAAATCCTCCCTCTGGGGCATCACGGTTACGAGAGACCTTTTGCTTCTGGACCTCCTCATTAAAACGCTTGACTTCATTTGTCAATGCCAGGACATGTTTATACCCAAATGTTGGCAAGCACACAGAAGAAAGTCTAGAGAGAGGACAGTAAAGTGAACGTGAACATTTTATGAAAGATCTAAATTATATGAATACATAAACTGAGAGCACATTAGATTCACAAACCTCACTGTATTTCTAAAAGGAGAAGTCATGAACATAATCATGCTATACTCCATTAAAAGTACCTTCACCTATCATCAGCACCAACATCAGGAGCTAACCCTATTTACTATACAGTTACTCAGGTCATGCCTGTGCTATTTCTTCTTTGTATGAGAATGTCTCCTACTCACACGGCTATAAGACATTGCTCAAGAGATTCTTATGTAAATATGTATTCCATGCAGTCTAACAATTGTGAATCACACTGTAAAAACTGAAGAACCTTGAAAACTGGCAAGATAAACTCTAGATTAGTAAACTGCTGTAGGGTTTATATAGAAAATCTGATCAGGCCCCTGCTGTGTAATCCACTCTAGTCTTGCAGTAGGGTCATTAACATCAGAATATATAGACATTTCAGGGGCTGAGAAGCCAAGCTTAAAAATAACAGAATTGAACCTACATGATAAATGTCCTCAGTCATTCAAGTTTATTAAGGAACTGGACAACATACAGTATCTGGCAGTTTTTAATGCTGGGAAACATAAAACTAATATCAGCAGATAACGTTCAGTAAAATACTTATAAGGAAACACGCAGTCTTTTCTAAATTACAGACTTGGGAGCAAGTGATCTATTTAGTTCAAGCTTGTGAAATCATAATTATACCATTTGTTAAAAATAGATCTCATCCATTTGATCCCCATAGACAATAATTACCTTTAACTGTACTATAATAAGTTGGACAGGCCGATGAAACTTCTACTTTAGTGGGAATAAGTAGGCTACGGAACTTAGCAGGTATAGAGAAGACAGACCTAAAAACCTGGCGATTTACAGAGGAAAGCATAGATAAATATATTGTTAAACCTCAAAGAAGAAACAAGTTACGTACCCATAGCAAGGGTTGGTGATCGCTTCAGGAGGTGACATGTACATGTATGGTGACACTGGTTTGTCGACAAATGCACCAAAACCAATATGCAGGTTACTAGTTAGCCTTCGCATTCTTTCTGATAGACTGGTACCAAGTGTTTGGATCTTGATCAAATCATCTTTCATTGAGTATGAAAGGTCCATCAAGTAGTAGATATCTACAGGATAATCTTCCACCTGTCTCACCTTTAGTGTGAAGATCTTGGAGTCATCTGGAATGATGGAAGTAGAAGGGTATGTCAAGTACAGAGTACTGTATATAATCATTTTACATCGCTCGTACTCAAAAATATACTATGCATAAAAAATGGAGTTCAGCTGTCTAGACGGGTAGATTTTGCCCAGGTATAGTGATCTATAGCAACCAATGTTTCCTTCACCCTTCATAATACATTCACCTGATGCCATCTGTCTTTCACATCTTTTTATCCTTTCATGCTTACCTCCCAACCACTAGTGTCCACTACATCAGTCAGCAATCACTAATGGCATACACCATTAATGGTGGATCAGGTACAAAATTTAAGTCAAGAGTTCATGAGAAAGAGTTTATACCTGGTCTCAGGTGCAGTTCAATCTTCTGAGGGCTCATCTGAGTAATCTCCTGTGTGTCCCCTCCTGAGCCTTTGTCACTGAGGGGTTTGGCCTCTGTTATATGGATACTACTGACTGGGAATTCAATATACGCCAAGTCACATCCATTCTCCAGAAGTGCAGACTTGAGGTCACAGCGGGGAGCACCTTTCCCAAATTCCTTTACAATAAACAATAAAAAACAGAACACAAACTATTTAGTTTACAATTATATTGTAAACAAAAAAAAATAAATAAATGATGGAAAGAAAAATATGAATCCCTGACTGAAGATGTCAGCTGCCTTCCGAGTAGTTACTCATGTTTTCTGTCAGTTTAACAGCAAGATAAATTTGGTTCCATAAGGGGAAACATTTTGGGTTAAAGAAGCACAGTAAGAAAAGAAAGTTTCAGAACAGAGCTATATTTTTAACCATAGTAATTTTTATCATTGCAAAGTGTAATTTTACTGTAAACTGCCACTCTAGACCAATCAATGTCTTTTGCCCCCTGATGCTTCCTTGTTCTAGATCCAGAAGCTCTACATTCTGATGATAATGACATCTCACTCCAGACAGTTCCTGTCCTCTCTCATCACCCCCATGAGCACATGCAAAGTAGTGCTTGCTTGCACCGATGATGAAGGAAAGGAGAACTGTAACTGGATTGTAAGGCTGGGATCAGCAGGATGAAGAGAAGCCCAGGCTCTCTTACTCCTATTATCAAACCTGAAAACTCTGGGGCACCTAAGGACTGGAGATCAAATTTTTGTGCTAGTTTGGAAGATTGTGGGTGGGGCTTTATTATGCAAATCCCACCAAAAAGGGGTGGGATTGTCCATATTGAGATGAATTTGAGTGGTGGGGGGGGGGAAGAAGGGGCAGGGTTTGGGGTGGAACAGGGTGGGGTTAGGCTGTGGATATGGTAGAGCTTTTGGGAAAGACAGCAGGCTGGAGAACTGCTTTGCACTTTGCACTCAGCTATTGGCTGGATAGCTCTGGGCATGCACAGTCTCTTTCACTCTGACGGTAAACACATCTACTATAAGATGGTTGGAGAAAATCAGGTGGGTGGAGGAGGCATGGTTATGGAGTTAGATGGGGCATGGCTATGCCTTGTGCTGCTAGGGATGCCAGAAATGAAGTAAAAGTGAGTGCCTACCACATACTTAAAGGGTTAAAACTTTTAGTCGGATTCAGTGGAATCCATTCCTATGATTTGAAAAGGATTTTCTTTATCAGCGAATTTTCATAGTCGTTTTTTCCCTGCCTTTTTTGCTATTACAAAATGAACTCCGTTATAAACACAGTGCATTTTTATGCTGTGTGATCCCAACCGTTAAATTCCTATTGAAACTAGTCACATAAAATACGCTGTGGTCCATACACTGGAAGAAATAGCGCAGGTTTCATTCTAGCATAATACGCTCTCAATGGAACGCTATTGTTAAAGGGACACTCCGGCCAACATTAATAAAAATGCATGTGTTAGTATTTACTAATTACTAACTTTTATTAAATGCATTTTATTTTCAATTTTGGCCCTAAAATCAATTTTCTTACCTGTATAGAAGTGCTATTCAGCTCTTCCTTGTTTGGGAGTCCATCTTCTCTTTTCCCTACCTGTCCTCCCTTGGTAACGCGCACGCTCTCCCATGTGACTATTAAATGCCGGCGCAGGGCTTCACAGGGAGAGCGGCAGAAAAGGAGAACGCGGCTGAACTGAACTGCTTCAACAGGATATGGTAGAGAAGAGAGAAAATGGACTCCCAAACAAGGAGGTGCTGGACTGCTAATTAGTCATTAGTATATACTAACACGTGGCATTTTTTTCAATTTTGGCTGGAGTGTCCCTTTAACAGTTTTCTTCCATTAACATTGTTCTCTATGGATTTTCTCTTATGTTTTTTTCTCTGGAGAATTTTTTTTAAAAATATGCGGCGCACAATACGCTAGTGTGAACCTAGCCTTAAAGACAGAAAAGAACATATGGAAATAATTTGTCTTATAAAATATAACTAGCAAAGCATTCACAAATATAAAAACTTACAGCAAGGGTAAAGTACTATCATATGAATAAAACTGCATTATTTGCTATAATAAACCTATATGGTTTAGTCATGTAAAAATGTAGACCTCCATTTCCATTTTAAGGGAACAGTCAGTGACTATCAGGGGTGGGGAGGCTGATAGCCACTAGTGGAATTTAAACAGGATTTCCACTTCCTAGGCATGCACCTAACTTCTAATCCACATCCTTATCAAATCTTGCATTAAGGGCAATTCCACTTTATACATTTTTATGTATAAAGCATCAATGTGCAATCAAAACAAGGGACATTGTATGCAATGGTGACTGCGGCAGATCACATTCCGATGTTTAAAGGAGACTTAAAGCAATAAATTAAAAAACAGCTGTTAAAATACTTACCTTATACAGAGCCGATTGATTACAGTCACAGCATGAACTGTGCTGTAATTAGCCGGCAGCCGATGCTTCCTGCACAGAGCGCTGGATGACACAGAAGCCAGCGAGCAGCTCCTTCTTCTTCATTCCCTGGCTTCTACATCATCATTGTGGGGAGCGTTCTCATTAGCCCCCACAATGAACGTGGTGATGTTTAAGCCCTAAAACACCCGAGGTGAAACA
The DNA here is from genome assembly GCA_019650415.1 of Pipa parva. Taxonomy (NCBI): domain Eukaryota; kingdom Metazoa; phylum Chordata; class Amphibia; order Anura; family Pipidae; genus Pipa; species Pipa parva. Next base: position 14,526 of record WMED01004409.1, read on the forward strand.
AGGCGGGAGGAACTTCGCACTGGCTGGCAGTCTGCCAGCGCTGTGAAGGAAGCATCAGGTGCCGGCTAATTACAGCACAGCTCATGCTGTGACTGTAATCAATCAGCTCAATATAAGGTAAGTATTTTAACAGTTCTTTTAGATTTTTTTTACTTTAGTTCTCCTTTAAGCGTTAAACCACACCGTAATGCCTACAGCCAATTTTGTCATGGTGTAATGTTTAAATATCGCAATTGATGTCACTAATGACATCACCAGCACACCATCCCCTTTCCTCTAACTGTCTGTGCGCTGGTGACAAATGTATCAGTGATTGGGACTTGGGAGCTTTCAGGTCCTGTCTCACAGAATCCAGAACTTCAGGGGAATATGGCTTTGGTATACAATATAAGAGTCCATTTTAAAACCATAAATCACATTGTTTTGTTGTATTTTATTTGCAGGATTTCTCCCCAAGTAGCACAAAACAAAGAGTCCAATATCTTATTTTAATTATAAAAGAATAGCCAGGCTTTTTTTTGTACCCTCTGGAGCAGTAAGAGACCAGTGCAAATAATAAAGCGCCAAAGGGTTTTGGGTTGATTTATGATGGGCCTATTAGCTGGGCAGGGACGGATTTAGAGGGGTGCAAACTGGGTATTTGTATCTAATGGGGCCCAGCTGTAAACTGACCTTTGTTTTCACTCTCTCTACCTGGCACTGACTAGAAAAACATACCAGCCTAAGTTGCTCAATTTAGAGTTTTAGCCACGGCAACTCCCTGTCTAAAATCAATCGTAAATCTGAAAGGCTTTAAAAATTAGATACTATAACATCATATGGTTAAAAAGATTTTATTCTACTAAGGACCCACGTCCTAAACCAAAATTAAAGCATCCAGTATAGTCAGTCATAACTGTTTTAATGAGACTAAAGGGGGTAATTCAATAAAGTCCAAATTGTTGCGTATAGGTGCAAATTCGCCAGATAATGACAGTCACAATAGGCTGCTATTGTCGCAGTCATGTCTTTATAATGAGAATATTGTCACAGTCGCGACTTTATTATGGGAAAATTGTTGCAATCTTAACATTAAAAAATTGCCGCGACTTTATAATGGGGAAATTGTAGCGGATTTACTATAGGAATCCGCTGTTTGTGAATTCAACAGTCAAATTAGCACCTTAGTGAATAACCCCCTTAGGATCTGAGGGGCTTACTTCCGCAATGGCAAGTAGAGCTGATCCATTTTAAGTCAGTCTCTGTGCAGTGCTACACTCATACATCCTTTATTACTGAACATGCTCTTTCTATTAGAGAAGAAAAAAAATGCCTGCATAAGGCATATCACTGCTACGAGAACACTACAGTCCTGGTAAAGACTGTTGTGCTTAACATTGGAGAAACCGTTCCAGATGTCAGAGAAGGAGCAGGGGTCTGGCTGAATCCCAGGATTTTGCATGTGTTTGGAAGGAACTGCCCCACGTAAAGTCCAGATCTTGGGAAACATTGCCTTTTTAGGACAGTCTTAGAGGGATGCCTCAAAGGAGAGTCCAACTTCTTATGGGTGAAAAAGCATAAATGCGCTGACGCTGTAGTGTCTACATAGACTGAAGGAATCAAGAGCAGCTGTTTTAACAGAGGATGCTGGAACTATAATCTAGCAACAGCCGGGTGGCCACAGACATATCTGAAACAAGTCCTAACAAGTTGAAATGTCCTACCTGGGATTATTAGGTTGAAACATGTTTAGACAAAGAAGCAAAACTTCTGTTTGGGAACTACAGCTTTCATCTTTCTTGGTCTGCTGCTGTAGTTCTCCAGTAACAAGAGGAAAGTTAAGGCTAACATTTACATGGCTTGCTAGTCCTAAATGTTTTAAGCTCTGTTGCTGAACTACAACTACCAGCAGCCCATGGTAATTACAGAGGCTGCTTCACGTGAGACCAGTGAATAGATGAACACTCACCTCTTGTGAACACCAAGCACATGAAGGGCTAACAGCAAGGCATATCTGGCAAGAAGTCACCCCACGTGTGGAGCAGATGCTGGCGGCTGGAATAAACACAAGAACGCAAATATCCCATTAGAAACAAATAGCCAGACAAACTGTCCCAGAGAAAAAAAATAAATTCAGAATATAAAATTGCTTTCAAATGAATTTACTATTTAAAATGATATATTTGCCCACACTACTATTTACATTAACTATCAGGACTAATAACTGAATGTCCCAACTAAACAGGCGTTATACAGACATTAGTGAGAGGGGTGTCTATGGGAGTATTCCCTGGGCAGATCACTTTACAGTAATATACATAAAATTTGTGGTTTGGACAAACATAAATACAACAAACTTGATTTCCTGTTTGTATTGTACCAAGGGAAATACACCGGATCAACTCAAATTCATTACATATGGTATGAACTTATATACAGAACAACCACCCATACAAATTACAATAGAATTAGAGCAGTACAAATGTATACACAAGGCATGCACACACAGAAAATAGAGATTAGCCCTCTCATAACTGAACATACAAGAAATACTGAATAAGAGCATCTAGACACGAATCACGCAGAAATGGGGTAATGTGGAACATGTATGGGTATATGGAAAGGATTTAGATGTATATAGAGATATAAGAATGTGTGTTTAAAAGACTGAACACCATGGAAGGGGGAGAGAGATGGGCATAGTGGGTAAAAAACACACAGAGATGGAAACAGGGTGACAGACGGGGGATTGGTAATACAGTGACATAAATAGTAGGTATAGACATACTGATAACAGACATAGTGGATAAGAGACAGACATAGCGATAACAGATGGACATAGTGAATAACAGACAGACAGACAGACAAACATAGCAATAACAGACAAACAACAGGTAGACATAATGAATAAGAGACAGACAGTGAATAAGAGACAGACAGTGAATAAGACAGATATAGTGATGACAGACGGACAAACATAGTGAATAAGAGACAAACAATGAATAACAGACATACATTGTGATGACAGATGGACAGAAATAGAGGATAAGAGACAGACAGACATAGGGGCTATTGCTAAAATCTGAATTGTTGCATAAAGGTGTGAATTCATCAGCTATAGACAGTCACAATAGACTGCTACTGTCTCAGTCACTGCTACATTATGGGAATATTGTTGCAGTCGCAACTTTACTATGGGAATATTGTCATGGTTGCGACTTTAAAATTGTTGCAGCTGAAGATTTGCTATGGGAATCCGCTGTTTGAGAATTCAACAGTCAATTTCTCACTTTAGCCAATAACCCCCAATTGTGATAACAGACACACATATATGCAGCTTATTCATGAAAGTTTGAATAGTTGCCCTACAGCGGTCATGGCCTTATGGAGCCTTTTGCACCACAAAGGTCATTTGGCTACTCATCCAGCGTCGGAGTCTGTCGAAGAAGTGAATTCAGCACGGAGTGCTGTGTCACACTCGCCTGTGTCACTAGATCAAACTAGCAAATCAGAGGGTTGATGCCAGGGTTCCTGTTTGCTGTAAGGTGACTGTTCATTCAAAAGTGATAATAAAGACTGGGACCAAGTGAACTAGGGATATGGTGGCACAGAAAGGGATGTATTATTCCCAATAGTTAGACATTGTGAGGATAATTTCACTGCACTTCACTGGTGGAATTCACATTACTCCGTATCCTACTAGCCGACTCCGTATCCTACTAGCCGACTCCGTATCCTACTAGCCGCTTACTTCGTTGCCAAAGGAATCCGCAGTTTCACAAATAAAGATTAGCAAATTTTCTACTTCCCAAGCATAGTGAGTTGAAGTGAAGCAAATTCATTTTGACAGTTGAATACGTACTTAGTGGTAACAGACAGACAGACAGACACGGAGGTTATTTATTAAAGTGCGAACAGTCGTGTAAAGGTCGAAATTCACATCCTTTTGCAACTTCTCCAACCCCACTTATTTAACAAACTCTGAGATGTGATGAATTCGCTACCAGTTCAGACGCTTACGATGGTCATGGACTTACAGAGCTCTTTGTATCACTTTGTCAAAGGTAATTAATTTGGCTATTCAGCAAGTGAAGGAGCAAATTCCACAAGGTGTACTGCTCCAAATTCACACATTTGACTTTGCCAGATCAGAATGGTGAATTGGAGGGTTGATGGCAGGGCTCCAGGGTTGCATAAGGTGACTATTCATTCAAAAGTGACAATGGCAACTGCGACTAAGTGACAACATGACCTAGTTACAAGGTGACATAGAAATTTATCAAATAGTCACTTATATACGGTTAATGGGACATTGCGAGGATGACGTCACTGCCCTTCACTGGGGGAATTCACCTCACGTTGCATGACTCTGCATCCCACTGTTGTCCGACAGCGTCCGACATTGTCCATTTTGAATTTGCGTCTTCCTGATCGTAGTGATGCGAACAGATGCAAAGTCACTACACAAATTCGTCACTACACGAATTCGCCCTTTAATAAATAATCTCCTATGGAGATTATTTATTAAGGCAGCATTTACCATCTATTCAGTTAGCCAATAAAAGGTATCACCTATACTCTACTTCTCTCTGCTTATGTTGATGGCTAACACGGTGCTATACTCTACTTGTCTCTGCTTATATCTATGGCTAACACGGTGCTATACTCTACTTGTCTCTGCTTATATCTATGGCTAACACGGTGCTATACTCTACTTGTCTCTGATTATATCTATGGCTAACACGGTGCTACACTCTACTTGTCTCTGTTTATATCTATGGCTGACACGGTGCTACACTCCATTTGTCTTTACATATTGATATAGCTACAGACAGACACAGTGGATAACAGACAGACACAGTGGATATCAGACAGACAGACAGTGCATAAAAGATAGACACAGTGGATAACAGACAGACACAGTGGATAACAGACAGACAGACAGCATATAGCATGTAATACACGGATTGGGGTGACAGACATACAGAGACAGTAATTACAAGACAGACTTTTATAATGAGGGACAGACATTAATAGTGGGGGACATGTAGAGATGTATAGTAGGAGACAGACAGACATTAATAGTGGGGGACATGTAGAGATGTATAGTAGGGGACAGACAGACATATAGAGTAGGGGACAGACAGACATATAGAGTAGGGGACAGACAGACATATAGAGTAGGGGACAGACAGACATATAGAGTAGGGGACAGACAGACATATAGAGTAGGGGACAGACAGACATATAGAGTAGGGGACAGACAGACATATAGAGTAGGGGACAGACAGACAGTCATGTACAATAACTCACACCAGCCTCCTGTAGTGAGTAGAAGGAGCTGCAGTAAATAAGGGCAGATAGAAAGCTTCATCTTCACAGTATGTAAGTATCACCCAGCTGTGTCCAGTGATATTTTTTGTTTTGTTTTGTTGGCTGAGGGGGTAAGGCTGTAGAGAAGTCTTGTTCAGCCTGTCACAGCCCCCCTCAGGTCTGTAAACCAAGGGACAGAAACTACTAAGCTGCCTGCTAAGAGTTGCAGCCCCTATTGCCTGTCTCCACCCTATTCCATGTTCACACCCTGTAAGTACAAACATTCCATAGAGACCCCAAGCATTAACCCTCCACTGCCGCTTCCACTAAATACGCCCAGAACATGTAACTCTATCCATACTAGCCTCAATTTCCCAACTATTATACAGCGGTTAAATAGCTATACAGCTATTACATCTTACACATATTGGCACCTTGTACTCTAGTACAATTCCCATTAATTCCGCTGCATGAAACTATAATGCCTTCACTCCCATCCTGTTATCATAAAAGTTTATCAGTAAGATCCCATCCCCATTACTTACAACCCAATAATAATAATAATAATGTGATTTGGTTTTATAATGATATATGTTTTACTATGTAACAAAGAAACATAATGCAGTGCAGTGGTGATGTTTTTATTTTATTATTACATTTCTTATCAGTCAACACTATAAAAACCTGGCTCCCATTTCTAATCTAGCTACATAAATATTTGTTTTTGCACTCATAAAAGAAGCAGAAAGTGTGTCTGGGTTGATAAAAGGGCAAGTTAACTAATGTTAGTCGCTGAATTGTAAAAAAGAACAGATTTTAACAGATTTCTGAGTCCTTATATTTATATATCCACTTAAACTGTAAGCTTTACAGGACAGGGACCTCCAACCTCTTGTGTCAACTGAAACCTAGCACTTAAAGTGATGTATCCTTGT